>JAVJIF010024608.1:0-61406 GCA_038442645.1 Agave tequilana
TTCAACGAGAAGTATATCTCGAGAGTAATAAGAGACAAGCTTGCATTAGAATTTTAGAAACTGAAACAAGAATTAATGATAGTGAATATGTTAAATTTACCCAATTATTGAGGTATGCCGGAAAGTCGGTGGCTGAGGAAGAAAGGACAGAGATTTTTGAAGGGTTTGAGGCCAGATATTAGGAGCAAGCTGGTTCCATTCCAACTACAAGTTTATAGTCAGGCCGTAGAGAAAACACTGGAAGTATAGAATGAGATGCAAGAAAGTCAGAATGTTGTCAGGGAGCTACCTCCTAAGCATCCCCGATATCATGATATACCAAGACTTAGAGCATCAAACTTTAAACTCGGCAAAAGTACATGATCTTCAGCAACATCGGCCTCAAGAAACACGATAGTCTCAGGGCCCAGAGATGATGGTTTCTCCTAGGACCATCACCGATATCCTTTCCACATTCCAACTTGGTAGGGAGTATCTGATGTTCAAAGTGCAATCGCAATCATACTGGTACTTGTGCCTTAAGCAAACAGTATTACGCCTGTGGCAAATTGGTTATCTAAGAAAGGATTGCCCAACCTTGTGTGGATACCCATGTGCTAGTAAGGGGACAAGAAGACAGACATCAGGCATTGCTCCATCAGGAGGATCATCAAGTGTTTCCGACGACCACTTAACACAGTTCGACCAGTAACTACACAATCTTTAGTACAGCAACTCAGAGCCCAAGGAAGGATGAACGCTTTAACTAAACAAGAGGCTTAAGCATCTAACGCAGTGGTGGAAGGTACAATTTGTTTAGCAGGATTTATTGCTCGAGTGTTTTTGACGCCGATGCTACACATTCTTTTATCTCTTTCGCATTTGTATCACAATGAACAAAGAATCTGAATCTATGAAATTTCAATTAATAGTGTCAACTCCTGTAGGTGTTGAATTGGTTACTAATACATACTATAGAGGATGTGAAGTTGTTATAGGGAAAGTGAAGACATCTGCAAACCCGGTAAAACTAGGAGACATGGAATATGATCTCATTTTGGGGATGCATTGTTTATCAACTTATCATGCACATGTAGATTGTTATCAAAAGAGGATGATCTTTAAATTGGAGCGAGGCCCGAATATGTTTTGGATGGAATGAAGAATAAAATAAATATTCCTATAATTTCGGTCATAAAACCACCAAACTACTAGAACATGGGTGTCCAAGGGTTTTTGGCATCTGTAGTGGACAAGGTGGGGAAAACAAGAATTAAAGGCAATAGTCGTAAAGGAATATTCTGATGCATTCCGAAAAATTTACCGGGCCTACCCCAGACATAGAAGTAAAATTCAGTATAATTCTTTATTGACGTACTATCAGGCACTAGCCCTCTATAAAAGGCTCCTTATAGAATGGCCCCAGCAAAAATGAAAGAACAGAGTAATTAAATCTGAGATTTATTCGGCCTAGTACACCACCCTGGGGTTCCCCTGTGTTATTTATAAAAAAAAAAGAAGACGGGAGCATGAGATTGTGTGTAGATTACAGGGAACTGACCAAGGTCACTGTTAAAAATTGATATCTACTTTCAAGGATTAATGACCTGTTTGATTAACTTCAAGGTGCCAGAATTTTCTCCAAGATAGATATAAGATCAGGATATCACCACCCAGATTAAAAAAGAAGACATATCTAAGACTGCTTTTAGAACCAGATATGAACATTATGAATTTCTAATGATGCGTTTGGATTGACTAATGCCCTAGAGGCATTTATGGATCAAGTGAATATAATATTTTGATCATATCTAGATCAGTTTGTGGTGATGTTTATTGATGACATACTAATTTACTCAAGGAGCAAAGAAGATCATGAGAAGCACCTGAGAATAGTATTACAACTATTGAGAGAGAAACAACTTTACGTAAAATTCAAGAAGTATAAGTTTTGGTTAAACAAGTTGTGTTCCTTGACATATTATGGGTAAAGAAGGGATATTGGTGGACCCTGCAAAGATAGAAGTAATTAAGAATTGATCTCGACCCATTAATGCCACAAAAGTGAGGAGTTTTTTTTTGAGTTAGCCGGATACTATCAGAGAGTTGTGGACAGGTTTCCACAATAACAGTGTCGCTAACTGATTGTTCTACATATTTACATATTTTACCACTTCCATACTATGCATTTTGTAAATAATATGTGATTTCTTACCCATTTTCTCTCTATTTTTACAGGTCCACAACTTAAAAGAGAAGAAGCCAATTAATCACTTTAATTAGCAATAATTAAAGTGATTAAATCCATAATCCCAAAAGAGCCAAGATTTAAAATTGGATTCAGTTGAGATCCGCGCGCCCATTGAAGATTCCAGAAGGCCACGTGGCTAACCAACTAACAACAAGATCGTAACAGAAAATCTGGGCTCAACGGCCCAGATTTTGCCGCAAATCTCGGGATTTTCCCGCGGATCTGCGGCCGTTTGGAGGCCGTTGGAGCCCGGATTTTGTGGTAACGGCCAGGACTCTCGAAGCTTCTCACTTATGGCTATAAATAGAGGACCAGAGCTGCACACGCAAAAGAGAGAAGAGAGAGAAGAAAATAGGGGAAAATTCTTGTATTTTTGTTTTCTCCTAGGTTTTTAGACTTCATCTTCTTCCTCCTAGAGATCTTGACAAAGTGAGAGAGAGAGTGCTGTTTGAGAGCTTGTACCAAGGAAGTGACATTCTTGTGGCCAAGGATTAATCAAAAGAGCTCCATTCATCTCTTTGCAAACTCTAGTATGCTTTACTTTACCTTTCTTTAAATTCTTGCTTTGATTCTAGTTCATCTCTATTGCTTGTGTTTTGTTGTTTTACTTCATGAATAGTTGTGTTGTTTGTAGTGTAATGGCTAGCTAAATCTTCATTGTATGGCTAGCTAAGAACTTGCCTAGCTAACTTCTATCTCCTTGGATGATGCTATCTTTATACTTGCATTGTGATCACTTCTATAACTTACCAAGAAAGTAGAGTTGATTTCTCTTGACAATTGCTTGTTCATACCACCTATGACTCATGTGTGCCCATTTAGAGCCTTGTCTAGAACAAGAGCCTTTGATGGAACATAAGATGGTTCACCTACATATGCTACTTGTAAGAACAACTTCCCTACTTCAAGCTACTAGTTGTTGTTATGTCTTGAATGTTTGAATGAACGTGGTATCTTCTTTTTAGCATCCTTGAGTGTCACTTCTAGATTTCATCAATTGAACATCTATCTAAGAGAGCCAATGACTCATTGTGAGGCTTCAAGCTAGAACAAGAGAACACTCATCTTCAAGAAGGTAAAGAACTTGAACAAACAAGCAAGTTATATCAATTGCCAATGAGTCAATACGAGGCAATAAAGCATCACCATTGAGTATAGCAAGTTAGCAATGAGGTAAAGTTGGCTAGCCATGTATCTTATCATCTAAAAATTTTTCCAACACTTTCTTTACTAGTTTCTCTTTCTTTACAACACACTTCACTCAAGTTCTTTTTGGTTTCTTTTTCCATGATTCACACAACCACCACTTCTTTTCTTCTTGCACTTGTGTAATTACATAGAAGAATCTTCGTCTTCTTGCTTCACTTGAAAACCGTAACGCTTCCATCGCTAGCTCTCCCGAAAGATCAACCCGGTATAGCCATTTACTATATCGGAGATTGGAAGGGTAAATCAATCTTTAAATACATTTGTGAAGTGGAATTAGCACCAAGGTGGATTCTAACCTTCATCTCTTTGTTACATAATTGTGCTAATACTCTACACAACTCTTTTCCCAACCAATTTTTGGCGCCGTTGCCGGGGAGAGCAACGGTTTTTGGTTGAAAAGTGAAGAACTAATACGAAGTCTCTTCTCTGTTGCAGGTTACAGGTTGAAGAAACAGCAAATCTTGCATAGCAGTGACATATAAGCGGACCTGGGCCTCTGCTCTCGAAAGCAGAGACCAGGATCCCTCCAAATTGCCGCAATTTCTGGGCTTTTGCCGCAGATTTGCGGCAAAGAGGAGTTGACTACTGATCATTTTTCTGCAGGGCCTGCTTCTCTGCAAAATACAGCTGCTGCTATATTTTTAATCTTGTTTGTTTCACCTGATATCTGCTAATCAACAGTAAAAAACTTATTGCAAAGTTAAAAATTGTTTAGACATTTGCATCTCTAAGGCACGTGTCTTTCAATTTCTTTACTTTTACTGTTGAAGAGTGCGTGGGACAAGGTACGTAAGCATAGCATATAGACTAGGACTCACTCATTGTTTGATTTAATTACGCTTTGAGTGAACCTTGTTTGTTGATATCATACACTTGCACTAATTGATTCTAAGGGCAAATCCCATAAAAAAGATAAGGTGGGGATTTTATCACCCCTTCCTTAGCCCACAAACCATTTTCCCCACGTACTCACAATCCTAAGCTTCTAATTAAAATTGCTAGACGCTGGCCCTAGGGACATCCGGACTCACTTAGGAGATTATCCTAAGGAGGAAAAGTGTTGGAAAGTGACTTTTGTAAAATCGGTGTCTAGGAAAGGGGTTGAGGGCCGAAAGCCCGAAGGTTGTTGGTTACTTAATTAAGGAACGTCTCTGACGGAAAACCTCCCAACAACTTTACCCTTCCCTGGCCGATTTGCTTATAGTCAAAGTCCACACCGAACCTCCTGTGGACGATCTATCGTTAGGAGTCGTCTAGGTCCAGGAAACCTAGAAAGCTTGGATTGAATTTTTTTCTTTATCTTGATTGTTATTTTTCATTTTTCGCCTGTGTGATTGGTGCGCGTTGATTGTGTAATTGTATGCAAGAGTGGTATCGAGATCCGAATTCTGCTAGGCTTGTAAGAACTTCTACACTGCCACATACACTACCACTCGACACAATCATGACTACCAACGTGTCGTTGCAAGACAAGTTCTATCCTATCCGCACATCACTTCCATCTTGTATTCTCCTCCCGAACACTAATGGAAATAATTTTGAGTTGAAGCCCCAGTTCATAAACACACTTCCACGATTCCATGGCCTTAAATCTGAGGATGCATACTTCTTCATCCGAGAGTTTGAAGAAGTATGCCTTATGATGAGGATTTCCCAGCTTACCGATGATGCTGTCAGACTTAGATTCATTCCCTTTGCACTTAAGGATATCACGAAGAAGTGGCTTTATAATCTCCCAGTTAGCTCGATTTCTTCTTGGGATGATTTCGTTAAGGTCTTTCTTAAAAAGTTTTATCCTATCCATAAGACAGCCATATGAGGAAGAATATGATGCAGTTCAAACAAGAAGCCAATGAACCGTTTTGGAAGTATTTTGAGCGCTTCAAAGACTTAGTAGCCCTGTGTCCCCATCACGGTATAGAAAAATGGCGCCAGTGCCAGATTATCTATGATGGGCTTGATTATCAGACTAAGACGCTCCTTGAAACCATGTGTCAAGGAGAATTCTTAAAGAAGGATGAAGATCAGGGTTGGGATCTTTTTGAGGCCTTAGCGGAAAAGACAATCCAGTGGGAGTCATGTCCTGAGAAACCCACACCCACAACTTCCAGAACTGGTTTACATTCTATAGGATCCTCGATAGCTGCAGAAGCTAAGATAACACAATTAATGAAGAGGATTGAATTGCTAGAGTCCAGGGAAAACTCTGCTGTAAATCAGGTCAACCCACCATCTGTGGATAATCCGGGTTGTACCTATTGCCATGATCTGAATCATCTGTTTGAGGAGTGTCCAATTTATCAAACTCAAATGTTTCAGGAGAGTACAAATGCCGCATACACCAGACCCACTTACAATCCTTACTCCAAAACCTATAATCCTGGATGGCGTAATCATCCAAACTTCTCTTGGAGTCAGTCTGGACCTGAGCAGCCGAGACAACCATTTCCACAACAATACCCTGCTCAGTCCCATCCACCGACTTACCACCAGAACCCACCAAATGTTCATTCATACCAGAGCGCCCCAAGATTCCAATCCTATCAAAATCCTGTGCCATACCAAGCAAATTTTCAACCCCAGTATCAACAACATCCACTACCCAATCCTTCAGACAAGAAAATTTCTGAGTTGGAGAAAATGATAGAGACCTTATCTAAGACCCAAGCTGCAATGATGAACAATCAGCAGCAGGACATGAACAAATTGCAAATCCAGATAGGGCAGTTGGCTAACTCTTTTACTGAAAGGCAAAAAGGAATGCTGCCTAGCCAACCGGTACCAAATCCCAAAGCCCAATTTCCTCTGCACGAAGTTGAAGACTTGGGACCCAGCCAAAGCCAATGTCAAGCCATTCAAATCCTTAGGTCTGGGAAACATGTAGATAATAAGATTTCGAATCATTCTCCCAAATCTGTGCCAATGCCACCACCTTCTGTTCCAATCCAACCATTGCAAAATAGTCCTTCTTCAAGCACACAACCATCCACTTCCCAGTCAAAAGGAAAAGAGAAAGTTGATGAGCAAACTTATAAGCCTGTTGTCCCATTCCAAATAGGCTTACAAATCATAAAATGAATGCTCACATGGAGAAGATAAGAGAGATATTAACAAGTACAAATAATGTCCCTCTCTTAGATGCCATTCAACAAGTCCCATCTTACGCCAAGTTTTTGAAAGAAATGTGTACTAAAAAGAGAAAAGCAAATGTCCCTAAGAAAGTCTTTTTGGCTTCCAACTTAAGTGAACTGCTCAATGGTCCGATCCCTGTGAAGTACAAAGATCCAGGGAGCCCTACCATTTCTTGTATCATAGGGCAGACCACCATAAATAGGACTTTGCTAGACTTGGGCGCGAGCATCAATCTTCTCCCCTTTTCCGTCTATCAGCAGTTAGGGTTAGGCAACCTTCGTCCTACCCAGATGACAATTCAATTGGCTGACCGCTCTGTAAAGATTCCCAAAGGGGAAATTACAGATGTTTTGATACGGGTCGGGGAATTCATTTACCCCGTGGATTTTGTTGTTTTAGAAACACAGCCCGTACAAAATCACAGAGCGCAAACACCCGTCATTCTCGGACGTCCTTTCTTAGCCACTGCAAATGCGATAATCAATTGTAGAAATGGATCAATGCGGCTGACATTCGGAGATATGACGAAAGAGGTGAATGTCTTCCATCTAGGGAAGCAGCCAAGGGATGTAAGCAATGAGTCTTTTGATGTGAACTTGATTGAAGGATTGACCAGTGAACATGTGGAGGAAATTGAGTATGAGTCTGAAGAAGAGTTTGAGTTGGAGTCGGATGACCTAACTCTTGATCAGATTGTTGGATCAACTGTTGAAAGGACTACTAATTCCACACCTATTCTTCCCTTGAACCATGAGCAACCTGTTATAGATCCTGTCCCTTCTTCTGAGCTTAAAGCTCTTCCCAATCATCTCAAGTACAAGTACTTGGATGAGAAGGAATCCTTTCCGGTAATCATTGCATCAAATCTTACTGAGCAACAAGAAGAGGACCTTCTGACTGTGTTAAGGGAAAATAGAGAGGCCATTGGTTGGACCATGGCTGATATTAAAGGGATTAGTCCTTCCATTGTTCAACATAGAATTCATCTGACGGAAGATGCTAAGCCGAAAAGAGACCCACAGCGGAGACTTAACCCCATTATGCAAGAAGCTGTTAGATCTGAGATTTTGAAACTATTGGACAATGGGATTATCTATCCCATATCTGATAGTCAATGGGTAAGTCCAGTCCACGCTGTGCCTAAGAAAGCTGGATTTACTGTGGTGGAGAATGAGAATAAAGAATTGATACAAACACGTCTTCAACGAAGATTCGAGTTTGTATTGATTACAGGAAGTTAAACACCGCCACACGTAAGGACCACTTTCCACTTCCATTCATCGATCAAATGTTGGAGAGATTGGCGGGACACGAGTATTACTGTTTCCTGGATGGATATTCAGGATATAACCAAATCCCAATCGCTCCCGAGGACCAAGATAAGACTACCTTCACCTGTCCCTTTGGAACATTTGCTTACCGTAGGATGCCCTTCGGCCTTTGCAATGCTCCAGCAACGTTTCAACGTTGCATGTTGAGCCTGTTCTCGGACATGGTGGAGAAATTTTTGGAAATTTTTATGGATGACTTTTCAATTTATGGGGATTCTTTTGAGCAATGCTTGTACCATCTGAAGCTGGTTTTACAACGATGCATGGAGAAAAATTTGACACTTAACTGGGAAAAGTGTCATTTCATGGTCAAGCAAGGAATAGTACTTGGGCACAAGGTATCACGAATAGGAATCGAGGTGGACAAATCTAAGGTGGAAGTCATAATGAAGCTCACTGAACCACAATGTTTAAAGGACATTAGATCATTCTTAGGGCACGCTGGTTTCTATAGAAGATTCATTCAAGGGTTTAGCAACATTGCAAGACCTTTGACAAATCTCTTAGGGAAGGATGTACCCTTTATCTTTGATGAAGAATGTCGAAAGTCATGAAAAGAGCTTAAAAGTAGACTTGTCTCTGCACCGATCATATCTGCACCAGATTGGACCAAGCCGTTTGAGATTATGTGTGACGCCTCTGACTTTGCTATAGGCGCTATTTTAGGACAGCGTATTGATAATAGGCAACATGTGATCTATTATGCTAGCAGAACGCTAAACGATGCCCAACTCAATTACACGACCACTGAAAAGGAATTTTTAGCGGTTGTATTTGCGTTGGAGAAATTCCGTCAATATCTGCTAGGGTCCAGGACTATAATTTTCACTGATCACTCCGCCCTTAAATACTTGATGCAAAAGAAGGATGCTAAGGCAAGACTGATTCGTTGGATACTTCTTTTGCAAGAGTTTGATTTGGAGATAAAAGATAAAAAGGGCGTTGAGAACGTAGTAGCAGATCATTTGTCAAGAATCCCGAATGCACCTAAAGAGAGAATACCGATTAACGATGATTTTCCTGACGAGCATATTTTTGAGATGTGTGGAGAGCCCTGGTATGCTGATATAGTGAATTACCTTGCTACCAGGCAAATACCTTCTCATTGGTCAGGACAAGAAAAACACCGTTTTCTGTGCCAAATGCGGTTCTTCTTTTGGATGAACCGTATTTATTTAAATACTGTCCTGACCAAATCATACGTAGATGCCTTCCTGAGGATGAACATCATAGCGTTTTGACATTCTGTCACAAGTTAGCTTGCGGTGGACATTTTGGTCCACGGAAAACTGCTGAGAAAGTACTCCAGAGTGGATTCTACTGGCCCACTCTCTTTAAGGATGCATATAATTTCTGCAAGCTTTGTGACAAGTGTCAAATGACGGGTCGCATCACACAAAGAGACATGATGCCCCTCACACCCATCTTGGAAGTCGAAATTTTTGACCTCTGGGGCATCGATTTTATGGGACCCTTTCCTCTGTCCTACGGTCACCAGTACATTTTGGTAGCCGTAGATTATGTTTCCAAATGGGCTGAAGCTATTCCAACACGGACAAATGACAACCATGTTGTCATTAAGTTTTTAAGAGAGCACATCATCTCTCGCTTCGGAGCCCCCCGTGCGATAATAAGCGATAATGGGAGTCATTTTTGCAATAGGGCTTTTGAAGCCTTGATGCGTAAATACTCTATCACTCATAAGTTGTCCACGGCTTATCATCCTCAAACCAATGGGCAAGTTGAAGTTACGAATAGACAGATAAAACTCATTCTGGAGAAAACTGTAGGACAGAACCGTAAGGATTGGTCCATCAAACTAACTGATGCCTTATGGGCATACAGGACCGCTTACAAAACTGTCCTCAGTATGTCTCCATATCGAGTTATATTTGGGAAACCTTGTCACTTGCCCGTTGAGTTAGAACACCGTGCAATGTGGGCTTTAAAGCAGCTGAATTTAGATTTGGATAAAGCCGGTGTTCTAAGGAAGTTGCAGCTATCCGAGCTTGAAGAATTAAGAAATGAAGTATACGACAACGCTTGGATCACGAAGCACAGAGCCAAGCTGTTTCACGATAGATCCATTCAAAGGAAAATCTTTGTTCCTAGACAGAAGGTTCTGTTATACAATTCAAGACTCCACCTTTTCCCTGGTAAGTTGAGAACCAGGTGGTCAGGGCCTTTCATTGTTCACAAAGTCTTTTCCCACGGTGCAATTGAGATTCTTGACCCGACTAATGGCAACATATTCACTGTGAACGGTCAACGTCTAAAGCCATTTCTTACCACGGAAATCATGTCACACGAAGTTCACGAATTGGATCTTTTCGATCCAGTTTATTTGTGACAATTCCATCTGTATAATTTCCCGTGCATTTTTCCTGCATATCATTTGGGATCACACTTGTAAATAATTTTCCACTTTTTGTAAATAATAAATAAAAAATAAAAAGAAAAAAAATAGGGATTTTTTGTGCTTATAAAAGTTTCACATTCCTAGGATTTTCTCTTCCCTAGGATTCCATGCATTTCCAAATTCCTTTGACCTAGGGTTGTAATTATATCTTTGACCTAGGGATAAATTTGGAAATCCCATTTTCATTCCCCCCTATAAATACTCTCCTCACTTACTTTTCTCCCTCAAACACAGAATCCCTTCAGATCTGAGAACCTCTTTCAAAAGCCAACCTCTGCAAAAATTCTCTTCCCCAGATCCTTCAGATCTGCCGCAAAAAGCTCTGTCTGGCTGAGATTCCACCGCATTCTGGCCATCTCTGGTGCCCAGAAAAATTTTGGTCGGCTGATTTTCTCTATTGGTAGCAGATCCAGAGCAACTCTTTCAAACTCTGTCCCAAGTGCCTTCTGCACTACTGTTTTGGATTTCCCCCTACGATTTCCGGGGGTGGTTTGCAATTTTCTCTCTCAAAATCCTTTGCTTTACAATTCATTAGCATATATGGCACCAAATTTATATGTGGAGAGGGATTTTTCAGTACTTATGAATGAAAGTGGGGGATATGGGCATATTTTTGTGGACAGAATACGTTCATGGAGTTGGTACTCTTTAGTTTATGATGACAGTGACCACAATACATACTATTGCCCTGAGCTTGTCACTACATTTTACAATACAATTGATCCTGCATCTATACACCATGACACGTACCAATTTGTATCTCACATGCCATTTGGTGACATCTTTGTCACCATTCCACTTATTGCTCAATGCACTCATGTCCCCAGTTATCCCCACCATAGTGACCCTCTTCCATTAATAGATTACATGCCTATCATGGGGGCTCGCTGTACAATTCAGGATCGTGGGCTCAAAGCCAACACGACCTTTCGGAATGTACATTGCATTGAACGCTGGGTCCAACGCAACATTTTTAGAATTGAGCACCAATCTTCCTTTAACAGACCCGTGTTACAGGTAATTCATGATTTAATGACACACAACCACACGGTCTGTTTGAATAGGGCCATCTTCCGTGCCATTCTTGATAATTTCTCCCGCACTCGGGGTGCGAAGCATTCCCATGCCATTTTAATCACACGTCTGTGTAAACATTTCCTAATAGACGCAGTCTTTAATTCATTTGACCAAGTGCCTGTTACTGTAGAGAGGCCCACAAGCTCGTATAATGGCTACTTGCACGCACTTTGGACACCTCTTGCTCAGCCTGAAAATGAACCTGTGGAGCTTGATTCGGAGGAAAGTTTGGAAGAAATTGATGAGCCCCAATTTTGGAGGCAAGAACCCCCCACTGATACACGAGCCTTCATGTCCACCATCTGGAAGGGCATGAAGAAGATTTTTAAGGGGCAGGTGCGGCTTAGGAAGAAGGTCGAGGAGCAATCCTCTCGACTAAGTAGTATGGAGGCCGCATTGAGGAGAGCGCAGTCGGCTGGACCTAGCACCACCGCGGGTCCAAAACGACAGAGGGAGCAGTTTTGTCCTTTACCTATTTCATGCATCATTTCATATCGCATACATTGAGGGCAATGCATGAGATAGGTATGGGGGGGTAGATGCTGACATAGGATTTTTCATTTATTTTTAGGATTTTTCATTTTATTTTAGGATTTTTCATTTTATTTTTAGGATTTTTCATTTTCTTTTTAGGTTTTTACTTTTCTTTGTAGATTTTCTATTTTTCTTGTTAGATTTTATTTTCTTTTAAGAAAATAAAAAATAAATATATATAAAAATAAAACTTTTTGAAATAAGAGACAAAGTTTTGATCTATTTTTAAGAAAATTAAGATGTATCTTAGAAATTAAGAAAGCCTTAATTATGACATCTTAAACCTAGTTGAAATAATAGATCTTGTTTAAATTATAGGCTAAGTAAGTAAAATTGGTGAGATATTTTTATCTTGAATTTTTACCTTAGATAAATATGCACTTTACACTTACACATTTCTTGGGATGGAGACAAAGACCAAAAATGCCATAAAAATAAAAAAAAAAAGAAGAAAAATAAAGATGTAATAAAAAATCACCTATTAAGCTGGATAAATGTGCCTCAAGAAGCATGATTATTCACGCCTAACGGTAGTAAAGGAAATAAATAATCCCCTTTAGTTTTGTGGCCTTTTTTACTCGAGACCTTAACCCGAGGGATGTTTTCTCATCTGGTGCCCTAAGAACCGTCTGGTTTGGGAGTCATCGGTTAAAGGCTCGTTACAAGGGTAAACTAGAAAGCCTAAACTAAGGGAAGAAAAAGCAGAAAAAAAATATATATATATATATATAAATAAATGGCTTGATGGTTGGAGTTGAAATCCCAGAAATTTTCACTGCGCACGGTGTGCATATTATCTAGGTTTTATGAAAGATAAAGTATTCAATCCAATTTTGAATTCTTACCTTAATTGAAGACAAAATCTTGCATAGAGACTAAGTTTAAGGAAGAATGATTATAGGTGGACTTATGACCTTAGATCACTTATTTTTTTACAAAAATAGTTCGAAAACATGTCTCTCTTTCAAAATGCATTTTCAAAACACTAACATTTGTTTTCTTTTTTATGGATTTTGTGGGTGTAATCCGCTGAAAACCCTCAGGAGACAACACTCCTCCTCTAGGGTAACCTAGAGGTTTAACGGCTTGTTGCACGTGCTCAGTGCAATCGTGTCACCTACGAAAGTGGTGTAATAAATTAGTTAGGATTTTATTTTTCTTTCTTTTTCTTTCTTTTTGCTCGAGGACGAGCAAAAGCTAGGTATGGGGGTGTGATTGTTCTACATATTTACATATTTTACTACTTTCATACTATGCATTTTGTAAATAATATGTGATTTCTTACCCATTTTCTCTCTATTTTTACAGGTCCACAACTTAAAAGAGAAGAAGCCAATTAATCACTTTAATTAGCAATAATTAAAGTGATTAAATCCATAATCCCAAAAGAGCCAAGATTTAAAATTGGATTCAGTTGAGATCCGCGCGCCCATTGAAGATTCCAGAAGGCCACGTGGCTAACCAACTAACAACAAGATCGTAACAGAAAATCTGGGCTCAACGGCCCAGATTTTGCCGCAAATCTCGAGATTTTCCCGCGGATCTGCGGCCGTTTGGAGTCCGTTGGAGCCCGGATTTTGTGGTAACGGCCAGGACTCTCGAAGCTTCTCACTTATGGCTATAAATAGAGGACCAGAGCTGCACACGCAAAAGAGAGAAGAGAGAGAAGAAAATAGGGAAAATTCTTGTATTTTTGTTTTCTCCTAGGTTTTTAGACTTCATCTTCTTCCTCCTAGAGATCTTGACAAAGTGAGAGAGAGAGTGCTGTTTGAGAGCTTGTACCAAGGAAGTGACATTCTTGTGGCCAAGGATTAATCAAAAGAGCTCCATTCATCTCTTTGCAAACTCTAGTATGCTTTACTTTACCTTGCTTTAAATTCTTGCTTTGATTCTAGTTCATCTCTATTGCTTGTGTTTTGTTGTTTTACTTCATGAATAGTTGTGTTTTTTGTAGTGTAATGGCTAGCTAAATCTTCATTGTATGGCTAGCTAAGAACTTGCCTAGCTAACTTCTATCTCCTTGGATGATGCTATCTTTATACTTGCATTGTGATTACTTCTATAACTTACCAAGAAAGTAGAGTTGATTTCTCTTGACAATTGCTTGTTCATACCACCTATGACTCATGTGTGCCTCATTTAGAGCCTTGTCTAGAACAAGAGTCTTTGATGGAACATTAAGATGGTTCACCTACATATGCTACTTGTAAGAACAACTTCCCTACTTCAAGCTACTAGTTATTGTTATGTCTTGAATGTTTGAATGAACGTTGTATCTTCTTTTTAGCATCCTTGAGTGTCACTTCTAGATTTCATCAATTGAACATCTATCTAAGAGAGCCAATGACTCATTGTGAGGCTTCAAGCTAGAACAAGAGAACACTCATCTTCAAGAAGGTAAAGAACTTGAACAAACAAGCAAGTTATATCAATTGCCAATGAGTCAATACGAGGCAATAAAGCATCACCATTGAGTATAGCAAGTTAGCAATGAGGTAAAGTTGGCTAGCCATGTATCTTATCATCTAAAAGTTTTTCCAACACTTTCTTTACTAGTTTCTCTTTCTTTACAACACACTTCACTCAAGTTCTTTTTGGTTTCTTTTTCCATGATTCACACAACCACCACTTCTTTTCTTCTTGCACTTGTGTAATTACATAGAAGAATCTTCGTCTTCTTGCTTCACTTGAAAACCGTAACGCTTCCATCGCTAGCTCTCCCGGAAGATCGACCCGGTATAGCCATTTACTATATCGGAGATTGGGAAGGGTAAATCAATCTTTAAATACATTTGTGAAGTGGAATTAGCACCAAGGTGGATTCTAACCTTCATCTCTTTGTTACATAATTGTGCTAATACTCTACACAACTCTTTTCCCAACACTAACCCAGTTGACCAAGAAAGGCATTAAGTTCCATTGGGATGATTGCCATGAGAAAAGTTTTCAGGAGTTCAAATATAAGTTTAACTATAACCCCAGTCCTAACTATGCCCTTGGGGACCAAAGCTTTGTCATATATAGTGATGCGTTAAAATTAAGATTAGGGTGTGTATTGATGCAACACGGTAAAGTTATCGCATATGCTTTCAGGCAATTGAGAAATCAAGAAAATAATTATCTGACGCATGACCTAGAACTGGCTGCAGTTATATTTGCCTTGAAAATATGGTAACATTACCTATATAGTGTATCCTGTAAAATATATACAGACCATAAGAGCCTAAAGTATATATTTACCCAAAAAGAATTGAATATGCCCCAAGAAGATGGTTGAAGTTAATGAAAAACTATGATTTGACTATGCATTATCACCCTAGAAAGGCAAATGTAGTGACAGATGCTCTAAATCGGAAGTCTGAAGGATCCTCAGCTGTATTCATAACTCAACATCCAGTTTATTGAAAGAGATCGAGAAGATGCAAGTAAAAGAACCTATGATGATTGTAAGTAAGATAAATCAAGTCATGTAAAATTTGATTTGTCTGAGAAGATCAAGGAAGCACAACAGAGGGATGATCAAGCAACTAAGATTGTTGAAAGGTACATAGGGAAGAAACTCAAGATTTTACTATTGAAAAAGGCTTATTGAAGAAAGCGAACAAGATATGTATATTGAAGGAACCTGAACTTAAGGAATAAATCATAAAGGAAGCTCATTGCACCCTTTGCACTGTTACACAGCACACCTTGGAGAAACTAAGATGTATCAAGATCTGCAATCAAATTTTTATGAGAAGGAATGAATAATGATGTAGCCAATTTTGTACAAAGATGTTTAATATGCCAGCATGTCAAGATTGAACACAAGAAACCCTAATATTATTAATGCCATTGCAGATTCCCGAATGGAAGTGGAGTTACGTTACCATGAATTTTGTCACAAGACTCCCTAAGTCACCTCAAGGATATGATGCCATATGGGTAGGAGTAGATCGTCTTACAAAGTCGGCTCATTTTTTTTTACCCATTTGAGTAAACTACTCAATGGATAAGTTAGCACAAATTCATCTTCAAGAGATAATCTGAATTCTTGGAGGGCCCGAGACAATCGTATCTGATCGAGACCCACAATTTTAATCAAGATTCTGGATCAACATGTCTAAAGCTTTGGGCACTAGGTTACACCTAAATGCCGTGATACACCCTCAGACTGATGGACAATCAGAAAGAACTATATAGATATTATAGGATATGCTGAGAGCATGTACATTGAATTTCGGAGGTAACTGGAAAAATATTACCACTAGTAGAATTTACATATGACAACAGTTACCAGTCAACTATTGGAATGCAACCCTGTGAAGCCTTGTATGGTGGGCATGTAGATCCCCAATTTGCTAGGAAGAAGTGGGAGATCAGAAGTTACTGGGACCCAACGTAGTTCAAGAAGACTTATTTTATATGGAAGAACCAGTGCAACTTTTAGATCGTAAGGAAAAACAACTACGGACTAAGATAATCCCTCTGGTGAAGGTATTATGGAGAAGCGAAAAGATTGAAGAAGCTACTAAGAACCAGAAGAGTAAATATGAAAGTCTTATCCACAACTATTCCAAGGTACGTTGAGTTTCGAGGACGAAACTCTTTTAAGGGGGAAAGAACTGTAACACTCGGATCTAATTAATTCAGATTTTTTTTCATAATTATAAATGTTTCAGATAATTAGGGTAATTAAATTTTATAACCATGAGATTTATGGGGATTTTTGAACTTTTGCGAATAAGGTGTGAATTCATATCAGTATGCTTACATGTATATATATTATTGTCAAAAGAATATATTTGTATGTATCATGGGAAGAGTTACATACATATGTGCGTTTTTAATAAAATAAAAGCCTTTGTATGAATGAATGGAACCCTTATACTAATGATATGCATGATGTGTATACTAGTATTTCAATCTCCAATCCTACTTATATATGTGCTATAAATTATGAATACATAAATTGACGAAAAAAATTAAAGAGAGTGATGTGTTGGAGGAGAGTGAGAAAGGGTGGAGGTGACGTTGAGGCACTAGGGGATGCTTGGAGAATTGAGAGATGAGGTGGTTTCATGAAAAATTAGGAAATGAAATGAAAGAAAAAGAAAAGGAAAAAAGATAAATTCCAAATAAATACCTCACCCTCTTTCCCCCAAATTCATTTCAGCCTTAGAAGTTCTCTCCCCCCGACCCTTCATTTTCCCCGCTTCTCTCCATCAACCTGCAGGAATAATCCCAATCTCTTCTCTTGATTTTTCTGATTTCAGAACCAAGATAAGAACTCCTCTCTTTTCCTCCCTTCTTGTTCTTCTTTGCCACTCTCTCTTACCCTTTCTCTCTCTTTCTTTTCATTTTACCCGTCAGATACAAGCAGCAGCAAGGGGAGGACTGCTCGGACTCGGCGGCGCGGCTGAGGGGACCGCTGGCGACCGACGGCCAGAGGGATCGCCAGCGACCAGCGGCCAGGGAAGCACTCGTGCGTGGCCTACCGCGCACACCTTACTGTGCATGCATGCGATCTCCAGCGCGCGCGTGTGCAATAGTACGGGAGTCGGAGAAGGTGTGGTGCTCTCGTGTCAGAGGTTAGGGCTCATCAGGGGTAGATCGACACTCTAAATCTCGACGGATTTGCAATCAAAAGGGGGACTCAACGAGCTAATTACCGGAGCACTGATCGGAGCAAAGTCAGTAAACTAGTATTCAATCAATTAAAATTGACAAATTATCATCTCTGAATGAAAAAGATAGTTGGCTAAAATTTGAATTGGAGTAAATCTTATTTACTGATTTCACACATGAAAGTATAAGTTTCATGAACTAGCATAAGTTCATATCAAGCATACTCTAAAACTGTTGAACCTCACATTTGGATACTTGAAATAATTGAATTAATGATTGCTAATATTATTTCAATCGAATCATTATACGTGTAAATTGAATTGAACTGAACTGAACTGTAAATCAAATGTAAATTGAATTGCGTTGTTAAATTATAACAATGTTTATGAGTGATCCTATTAGGGGTGTGTGTGTGTGTATCGGACATAGTGTAACAACGGATAGGAAAGGAGAAAGATACTAATACCCTGTGGATATTGTGTTTAATCCTTAGGGTCTGATGACTCTTGATAATGGGACAAGTAAACTAGATATGTAGACAAACAGATGATGTGTGTATGCGAATCGATGTGCATGAACCACTCACTCATCCTTATATAAAATTAAGTTTGGTTGGTTGTGTATGCTTATTGCTTTTGAATGATATGTGTGGTGTGTATATAATGTGTTGTATGGAGAAAGGGGCCGGGCGGGAGCCGGTAGGAGGGGGAAGACGGTGAAGTGTTATATATGTTGTGTGTGTGTGTGTGTATATATATATATATATATATATATATATATATATATATATATATATATATATATATATATATATATATATATATATATATATATATATATATATATATATATATATACGGAGGAAGGGGCGGGGCGTGAGCCGGTAGGAGGGGGAAGACGGTGGCATATTAGAATATATATATTTACAGAGAAAGGGGCCGTGCGGGAGCCGGTAGGAGGGGGAAGACGGTGATATATTAGAATATATATTTCCGGAGGAAGGGGCCGGGCGGGAGCCGGTAGGAGGGGGAAGACGGAGAATTTTCTTTGCTTTATGAATTGTATGTTAATATGTAAATATAAGTATTATTAGGTATTGCTGTGGATCAGGGAGTACATATGTGCACTGAATACCAAAACTAACGAAATTACCCACTTACCGATATGATGGTGCGTGTATACATATATCTATGTTTGTGTGTGAAAATATAAAGTGAACGAGTATATAAACTTGAACTTGTAACTGTGCATGTGAAGTTAACTAGACATCTATTGAAGAGGAATTCTTGGAAGTTAAAGCATCTAAATAAAAACTCAGAAGTGCATGCAAATAAAAACGAAATGAAATGCATTATTGGGTTGAAATTTCGTGGGAAATCACTTAATAACTATGCTTATCACTCCTAAAGGTTACTGGAAAAACATATATTTTTTTTACATTAAAAATTTCAATTTTGTTTGCTCACTGAGCTATCGAGCTCACTCCATTCCTTGTATATATTTTCAGGTCTTGATAAGGTAAATGACCAACTTAAACTTTGAAGAATTAAGAAGATCGACACTTTTGTGACTCGCCTGTGACAATTATCTTACTCTGTATTTTTATTTTTTTTATTTTTTTTGCTTTTGGTAACTTATCTTATGTGTATGCGAAACTTATGGTATGTGATTTATACTTGATGTGTGAGGTGAGGAATGTAACATTTTGTGTACATGCTGACGGTGAAATGTTTGGATAAGGATTAGTGGGTTGGCCTTGGCAATTGTAGAGAGTGGACGTGATTTCTTGGGTGTTATTTGGATATAAGTAGGCCGTGTGGGCCGAAATTATTATTTGGGTTGAAACTGTTGTGGTATCTTGACATAACCAAAATTTTAGGGAGGTGCTGTCGAAAAAGTTGGGCATTCAAAGAGATTATGAGTAAATTGAAAATTCTTAGACTAATCTGAAAATTAGAATCTGGGACTGTTACAAATTATCAAAGTCTAAATAATTAATAAATATGGTACGAATATGAATATGTAGTATATGTATATATACATTGGTGTACATGTATTAATATATATATATATATATATATATATATATATATATATATATATATATATATATATATATATATATATATATATATATATATATATATGGAGTTGTTGTACCTCAGTCGCTTGCTGAGAGAGACTCTCAGCTGGCAGCGATGTATCGCAATCTCTGCCACAGATACGTGGTAGAGTGGTAGGCGATAATTAAGCAAAAAAATTTCAAAAAAAGATCATCAATCACTTTAACTTTAACAAAGAACCAAACTACCTTCATTTTTACTTTTAACCAATAAAAAAACTCATCATCCCCAAATTTCGTAGGAAAAAAGTTTTTGATTTTCATAGAATTTCAGTGAAAGTAATCTGGAATTAGATATTTCTTCACCTACATCAAATTCGATAGTGAGAAAAAGATCGGATCAGGATAATGAGTAAGAAAGCAGCAATCCAAGAAGGTAAATGTCTCGTAGAAAATTCTAGAAATTTGTTGTTTTAAAAAATTATCTTATGATTTTTTGCATTAGCTTCAAGATTTTTGCCATTTATAAGATATGAATCTTTAATAGTGGCAAAATAAACATGAATCCCTGGGCCTTCTAGGTACATAGACATCTTAACTTTTCAACTTTGGATGTTAAGAATGTCAAATATGGGAGGTGTCATAAAATCCTTATGTGTGTGCAAGCAAATATTGTGATTAGGTAAAAGAAGATCTTTAATTAAAGATTATTACACCCAAATTAAGAGTACCAAACTCTGATACCAATTGGAAGTCACATAGAGGGGGTGAATAGGTGACAAGCTAATCTAATGCATCACTAATGCGGAAATAAAAACTAATTGTACAACCTAAAAACTATTAGGCTAACACACAACTTATAACCAAAAAGTGTAGCCGAATTTTTCGATGAAGAGATCTGGACTACAAGATTCCTTTAAATTAAGAGTTGAGATGTCACCATAGCTCTCTTGGTTGAATACAAGTGTGAGCAAAAATCCCAAATATATATCAATTAAGCACAAGATATATCAAGCATATAAAGAGATAAACAATATAAGCATGCAAGATCTAGCAGTCCCAGTTTTTTAAAATCCTAAATTTACATAACATTCATTTAAACTGACGATTATTATAATCATTTCCAAATTCTTCAAAATTTCAGCAGTACCTCCTTTGTAAATATTGGTCGGATATGATATCCAATACAACCACGATTATTTCAGCTAACATCAGCCTACTTATTCTCAATCCAATCATATAACTGAACTCAAAAATCATCCAGTCAATCATGAAGATGTTTCGACTTGACATCGCCTACTTTTGGAGAAACATAATAACATAAGCTCGAGAGTACCTCTCTCGGCAGTCACAGAATTTCAGAAATGATAAATTTCAACTTGTCATGATCATCACATTGATAATACACTTCTTGATATCACAAACTAATAAAATTATCTCAAATGCCAACTTGAAACGAATCTACAACAGAGTTCTCTGCATATATACAAGATTAAAACCATCTATCCCTCAACCAACATGTATTATCTACAAGCACAATTATTTCAGAAGTACAACATGATTAGATAAAAAAATTAGATTGATTTAGAACGAACTCCGCGCAGCATAAACTGGACCCCTGTCTCAAAGCAACCTGCAATATACCAGTCTGAGGGAGAGTGAGCTCGACAGCTCAGTGAGTAGATTAGGAGAAAAAAATCAGGGAATGATAACATATCAATGAGAAACATAAATATTCAAATAATAGGGAAATTTGAAAGAGTAAGAAGGCACATAGAATCAAAAACATCCCATGGTTTAATAATCAAGATCATGATCTCTAAAATCTCTAGGGACGATCCGACTTTCATGATCATAACTTCTTATTTTCTTTCTTGGATTTTCATCTTTCCGTGTGATAAGATTTATGAATTATATAAAATAAATTTTTGTTTAGTTGTGTCTTATGTATGCATAGCGTGTGTTACTCACGTGTCTTGTATCCCACACTATAATACACTAATCACTATAATTAAGTCATAAACATAGTTTATGAATTCAGATAGCACATACATCACAATGCATACTTATGTAACATATAATCATATCATACTTCTCATATTACAATATCACGTCGTACTTCAAGTAATGCATAGATTAACCTGTACATTTTCACACATCATATAATATTTCATTATCTCTTATAATAAGGCGAAGTTGTACAGTCCTACATCAAGGACAAGCATACAATACTATTCATTATGAATAAACACATTTTTACTTTATGAAATACGGCCCATCTCATACCCCGTCTTCGCACCTACCGGCTCCCACCGACCCTCATTCAAATAACAACACACAATGTCATTCTCAGTCTTCACACCTGCTGGCCCCTTCCTTCAAATGTATGTGTGTGTGACAAAAACACTGTCTTCCCCCTTCCACCGGCTCCGCCGGCCCCTTCCTTCGTAATATATAATAAATTCAACATGTTCGCGCAATACTATATACAAACTAAAATGTTACACACCATCCTGTTCATATATTTTTGAGTTTATTTATAACAAGTTAATCTTATCTGGTCTTTTCGCTCTAATTCTCAAGTATGAACCACACACATACCATTAATTTTATCCGAAATATGATCAACAACACAATTAACAAACATACTCAACATGTACATACTAGATCATACACCAAGGTAATACACATAGAATCAATTATCAAACTTTATCTAATTATGCAACATACTACATGCAATCATACATCAACAATTACCAATCACTTATAGTAACAATCCATTAATCATTCAAATTTATATGTTATTAAGGTAATTTTTAAGAGAATGCTTACAACACTGTATAGTCACATGAATTATTATACTAAACATGTATTGCCATTCACATATATGCAACAATATTTTTATATATCACTTGTTATGCTAAAGAAAGCAACTTTTCATGTTTTTTGTTCTCTCAATTTATCAATTTGGTTCTCAACATTATATCTTTAAAATTCATTGAAAATCAATTTAAAAACTTATATTATTTCAGTCAATTTATCTGTAACCACTCTCTAGATTGGAGTTCAAAAGAGAGAGAATGGTTCAAAGATTAAGAATAGATTCATATTCATTGCAATACATATTAGAAAAGATGTGTTTAATTCTAAGCCTACCTTACTATACTTTTCATAGTAAATCTAATATTGGTTCAGTGTCTAATTCTCTCAAGATTACTCACATTTGGTGTAAATACCAGCTGACCGCAATAAACACTCTCTTAACAAACAAAGTGGTGAACTATCCCTTTTCCTTATAAATCTATATATGTGTATATATATGGGTGCTTTCTGTATGATGCTCTAAATAGATTTTGAATTTGTCGATAGAAAGTAGAATAATTTGAAACGTCACAATTACCATTTAACCCATGGCGTATTGTAAGACATCACACCCAATAAAAGAAAGAAAACGTAATTAGAATTGATAAGATGTAATACATATAATTAGAAGTCATAATCTTGAGTATGTCTTAAGTTTAGTAATTTTATGGGACATACACTATCTGTATGCAAAAGTATTACTTGTTTAAAGAGCCTGGCTAGACGGATAGGTAAGTTGAGACTGTAAGGAAAAGAGAAAATTTCTTACATATTTGTAAATTAAAATATAATTTTCTTTAATTAACATACAATTTAATAAGACCTAGCAATCCGTTATTAATTAAATTTCTTTGATACGATGTAACTAGTGTGGTCGCAACCAAGATTTATATATATATATATATATATATATATATATATATATATATATATATATATATATATATATATATAATATATATATATATATATATATATATATATAACAACTATCCTCGCTTATTCATGAATTGAGTTGAAACTGTTTGGATTTTCGCCAATACCGATCTTGATACTACCGATCCTATCATTCTGATTTTCAAATTTTGTATCACATCAGAAAATCTTTCTTTTCAATTAATGTTCATGTTCACTCATCTATTAGTCTATTATCAGTATAATTTAGTATTGACCGCTAACTTGTCCAATTATCAGTTAGTTTAAAATTGATAGGACTATAATCTTTACAAGTAACCTTCGGCATTTCATGATTTTTTCACTGACTATTTGGCGATAAAAATTCTATTCATAGTCAAATTTACTAGGCCATTAGAAGGGGTTATGTGTTAGGGCGAATATATCTTTTGGAGCCCATAACACAATAATTCGTAATTGGCAGTAAGATTAAAAGCTAATTTAAGTTTGAGGATAATTGTCAACACACCGAGTATATATGCAACACCGTTAATGAGACATTATTATAAAAAGTCAATACTTTAATAAATAATTACGATATACTCGCGTTCATAACATGCGTTACTGGAAGAATGTGTTTAGTTCTAGGCTCAGCATAACATGCCTGTATATAAATTCCAATAAATTTCACATAGATCCACCTAAATATAAATTCATCAGATCTGACCTCCCTAATAATCGAAGATGTTTTTATCATAACTCGTTTTTTTTGATATAAGAATAAGATACGAAAACTTTCACTGAAAATTAGACTTACTTCTTTCTAACGATATATTACATGTCCAACTTAATTCACATAACAACCCTAAATAAACAAAATCTTCTAGACATTCAAAATTCTGCAACTCGGTATCCTCGACTGGCCTATCATTTTTCAGCTATAATTTTCAGGGCAGACCTTTGATTAGGACACCGCAAGAGCCGTTAAAAAAAGACTTGATTTTCTTTCCAACGGTATATTATATGACCTATTTCGTTCTAAATACCCATTTAAAAGAAACCTCAAGTTTCAGATTTTAGATCTTGACAGACTTTAACAGTTTTATACTACTATCTCAAAAGTGCTTCGAATTAAGAATTTCTTAACTTTCCCATTTACCTTTTCACTTTAATTGGATCATAAGTGAGTTATGAACCTATGTATTTAAAATTTTGATCATGAGCAAATTTCATATGAACATTCATAATTCTAACATAACTTAATTCACTATTATCCTTTCCTTAAACTACCTTCAACTTCATAATTTTAAATCATATCATAAAAGTTTTCTTTTATCTCACTAACATCACAAAAATTAGATTTTGATTTGGTTTCATAGTTATTATGGAAGAATGGCAAGAGGCTCAATCATCATAAGTGTAAGAGGCTTCATGAATTTCAATCTACACTAATGGTTAAGAGGGGTTTATAACTTGATCTCACCCATAATTCTTTTAAGGATTGGATTCAATTTAAGAAGGAACAATATTGATCAAGAATTAATCTCACTTATCACTCAAATTAAAGTTTTATCACCATCAAAGCAAGATATCATATTGAAATTTCAAGGTTTTTTTATTTAAAATCAAATTTAAAAATTTATATACTCCCTCACTACATGATATACCCTACCATGCAACATTTTTACCCATCAATTATATGCAATTGGATTAACCCATTAATTACAAGATCAAAATTAGACCGCTACATACTTTTATAAGTCATGAAATTTTAAAGAAAAATTAGGATGAACAGATCAAGTGACAGTCCACTCAAAATCAAGAGATCAAGATTTATGAATCACAAGAGATGAAGATTTGAGAAATGAGAAAAAGAAAAAAAAACCACTTACCTCCACCTCTGAACTCCGACTGGCCGCGCCTGATCGGCCGCCGCCTGGCCGCGCGCGCGGATCTAGATCCAGGGGGAGAGAGGAGGAGAAGAGAGGAAAATAAGGGGAGAGAAATAGAGAGAGTGAGGAATAGAGAAGAGGTTAAATTTTTGGTTTCTAGGGTTTTTGCCATAGAGGAATCTTCTCTATAAAGAGGATGAAGAAGATGAATTCTCCATGGACTCTTTTAAGATCCATACTCTCATAATATTACAAGTTTGCCATCCCTTTTTCATTCATGTGTCCATTTCCCAAATCAAGAAGATCTAAACCCTTCATCTCCCCTCCTATGCATACTTACTCCCTCCACTAGCATATATATATATATATATATATATATATATATATATATATATATATATATATATATATATATATATATATATATATAGACTTGTATCCTTTCAAAAGGATTTGATCCCGGATCCTTCCCACTCAAAATCAACCCTCCAACATTCGAATACAAGATCCACTCCGTTGAAGTTGATCTATACTATTTCAAGTATCTATAAACAAAAATCAAGTGTTTTAAATACTTTTTGCCCATCCATCAAGCGACACAAAATGGACGGCCGAAAGTAGTGAGTTGGTTAGATCTATGTCTTTAGACATACAAATTCTCGATCCGGCCATTTCATTATGATCTAAACATTTAAGAACCCCTATAAACTAATTTTTGTTAGATTTCAAATGTTCTACACTGTTAAACTAACCAACTCACTATTTAGGCCGTTCGTTTTTCCCCTACTTGATGGATGGGCAAAAAGTATTTAAAACACTTGATTTTGGTTTATAGATACTTGAAATAGTATAGATCAACTTCAACGGAGTGGATCTTGTATTCGAATGTTGGAGGGTTGAATTTGAGTGGGAAGGATCCGAGATCAAATCCTTTTGAAAGGATACAAGTCTATCTCTCTCTCTCTCTCTCTCTATATATATATATATATATATATATATATATATATATATAGAGAGAGAGAGAGAGAGAGAGTTGGTTAGATCTATGTCTTTAGACATACAAATTCTCGATCCGGCCATTTCATTATGATCTAAACATTTAAAAACCCCTATAAACTAATTTTTGTTAGATTTCAAATGTTCTACACCGTTAAACTTACCAACTCACTATTTAGGCCGTCCGTTTTTCCCCTACTTGATGGATGGGCAAAAAGTATTTAAAACACTTGATTTTTGGTTTATAGATACTTGAAATAGTATAGATCAACTTCAACGGAGTGGATCTTGTATTCGAATGTTGGAGGGTTGAATTTGAGTGGGAAGGATCCGGGATCAAATCCTTTTGAAAGGATACAAGTCTATCTCTCTCTCTCTCTCTCTCTCTCTATATATATATATATATATATATATATATATATATATATAATATATATATATATATATATATATATATATATATATATATATATATTCATGGTTGTGTTTCCTTGATAAATACGCGTATTTCATGTATAATAAGTATTATGTGCACAATAACTATGATGTATATATATTCATACATACCACTTAAAATTTTAAAATTATTGAAATTCATTACATGTCAGATTTTTTTCTCATATTCTATATAGTCTTAATAACCCAAGATTTATATTATTAAATCGGAGTTTAATAATCCAGGGTAATACACAAGATATATAAATACAAGTGAGAGAGAGAGAGATGAGCAATCACAAACACGAGAGAATTTTTCAAGGTTCAAGCACACTTGCTCTACGCCCCTGCCTTCAACACTATGAAGGATTTTCACTTTAATCGATCCCGCAAGATCACCTGGTGTCGCAACACCTACAACGAGTTCTCTCAAGAACTCTTGGACCCGCAAGTCCCTCACTTGTTCCTGTAAGAACAACACACGCAGCACACTAGCTTGCCAAGGTCGCACCTCTACACCAAGCTCCCACAAGAAATCTAAAACACATACAAAATATGTAAACTTATTTTGATGAACTCTAATCATGAAACATAAGGATGTATACTTTGAAGTTCAAAATCAAAATAGTATTTTCTAAAATCAAAACTATTTTATGAAAACATGTATAAATTTTGTGTGTGCATGTGAGCTTGAGCAATTCACAACTAATTTATCATTTACATTTTATCTAAAAATATAAAATCTTAACACTTACAAACTTGACACAAGTCTTGAAAATCTTCTCTTGAAAATTTTCTTCTCCATCTTGACTTGGTCCAAACCTTGATCCAAAGAGTTAGACTCCTCTTCAGTACTTGATGCGATCTTTGAAGCGCGAGCTCTTAAATCAACACGCTCTAGTTTCAAAATTTAACTTCAAATCTTTTGTTGAAGCTAAACACTGACTTAGATCTTGATCAAATATCTAAAATTATATAAACACAAGATCATTAGTACTATAACTACATGAGTTAATCATCATCAAAACTAGAGAGATGTGCCTTTGGGCCAACAAATATATATCTATGAGAACACCTCCCATTAATAACTACATATTATTTACTTACCTCAAGATTCGAAGTCCAAATTAAGTTTTTGATCAACATATACAGGTCCCAAATCCATCTTCAAGTCTTATCATGTACTAAATTATTTTGTGGATATTAAGTTGGAATCGGATACTGATTATGATAATTATAACTTGATCAACAAACACGTGATTAGGCATTGATACTTTACCTGATTAATTGAACCTTATATTATATATAAACTTGAAAATATATGAATATGATGGTATGTAATACATTGGCATGTATGTGAATAAATGATTCCATAAGAATTCTCAAAAAATTATCCGATAGTTGAGTAAACTCATGATAAGCATTGATTGTGATTTTTCTTGATTTTTTGAATGTGAATGTGTATGCACCTGAAGTTATATGAACTCGATTATGTGTGACATATCGGTATGACATGAATGTGTATGTGGTGTTGAATATGCAAATGTGTGTGTGTATATGAAAATTATTTATAAATAAAGGAAGGGCCCGAAGGAATCCGATAAGAGTCGAAGACGATGTTTTTGAAAATAAAATAAGGGGCCGGAGGGATCTGATAGAAGTTGAAAATTGTGTATTTGAACATGAAAGAAGGGCAGGAGGGATCCGGTAGGAGTCGAAGACGTTGTGAAGGAAGGGGATTGAGAGATCCGATATGAGTTGAAGACGGTATGAAGGAAGAAGCCGGAGGGATCCTGTAGGGACAGAAGATGGTGTGTGTGACTCATTCAATAAGTGTGATGATTGAATTATTATCTTTATATGAATCTATAATTAATGTATGTGATCGGTAAAGCTATATGAGTTTGATACCGTGATATATGAATCACTTTTAAATACAGTTATTGTATGCCATAAGTGAAAACACCTAGAGGGGGGTGAATAGGTGTATATGCTAATCTAACAATCTTTTTAAAAAAATAAGTATGAATGATGCAACGATCACTCAAAACAAGACTAAGAACCGAATACCCGGTGAAGGGTTCTGAACTTCTTCCTCGTGATTCCTCTAGATATGAGTTTGAGGTGCGTATTGCAATCTTGTTGTATGAGTAATGATCGACAATGTAACAAGAAATGAATTTGAAGTAAAAATGAAATGCACACAAGATATATCACAAGGTATGAAAGAAAAACAATAACACAAGTAAGAAAGTAAGAGCAATAGAGAGCAAAGAAAAAATTAATCGCAAACACAAAGTATTTATTTCGAGGTTCGAGCCACCGCTCTACTCCCCGCCTTCACCGCCGTGAAGGATTTCCACTATCCACCGAGGACTTTACAAGGTCTACCGAAGACTGGAGTACCGAACTCCACCACTTACATACCTCTACCGAAGAGGTATCTCAACAAGAATAAGAAGAAGGAACAAGTAGCCAAGTGATCACCAAAAGGGTCACAAACTTCTTGCAAACTTTCTCTTTACAACTTCCTTATAGAATGAGGATGGGAATTTTGGCTCTAGAAGTGTAGTGAGAAAAACAAACTTAGTTGTAAATGAAACTTGCTTGAGAACACAACTGAAAAACAAGGCCAAGAATGCAAGAGAGAATTGAGAGCTTTGAAACTTTTTCTTTCTTTTGAAAACTTGTAAACTAGGGATTTTTCTTGATGTTTTTGCAAGAGACCTATCTCCTCTATTTATAGGGAGAGGAAGGGATTAAAATACATTTTAATTAAGCTTATTTGATCCCAAAATAATCCACAATACTCAGAAAAAGTCTGCCACAAAAACAGTCTAAAACAGATTTCAGAATTGCACCAAAGAGGAAAGAGCCGTTGGGGCTCTGGCAGGCTTGGCGGTCGACCGTCCCGGTCGGCCGTCAGCCCTGCTGGCATATAGCCGTTGGGCTCGGGTCGACCGGTCGGCCGACCGACAAAGAGAAGGAAACACAGTTTTGTATAGGCGGTCGGCCGGTCGGCCGACCGAAATTAACAGAGAGTTGGGGTTTACAGGTCGGGCGACCGGTCGACCGACCGACAGACGTGCACAAGCGTGCACGTCCTGGACACATGATCCGGTCGACCGGTCCGGTCGACCGGTTTAGCCTGAACAGAAAAACTGGGAAGAAATTTTTGAACTTGAAAATTTTTGAGGATAATTTTATAGGTATATGAAGTTAAGTATCATGTTGTAAAAGATAGTTATACATGGTGTAAACAAGATATAGAATTTGTAAGGATTTTGGAATCATGTATAAGAATCAAGGCATGAACTTAAAAATAAATACCAAAACTAAAAACTGTATTTTGAAAATGTGTGTGTGTGTGTATCCTAGAGCCAATATTCTACAACCCCAAACTTTAACAAACAATTTCTTACATTGGTTCTAAAGGACTACAAGATCTTCAAGTGGGCTTCTTCATATGATCTTGCAAGCTTGATACTTGAGCCCGAAATGAGGTGACTTGAGTCAAAATACCTTCCTTTAGGGAAGAATGCACCTAGAATCATTGGAACCCTGAAACACACTAAAACAACAAACATGATTAGTACAAATAACTATATATGTTTTGTGATCATCAAAACACACTCAAACGGGTAATTGTAACCTTGGGCCAACAATCTCCCCCTTTTTGATGATGACAAAACATATAGTTATTTTAAACATGGGAAAGGAGCATGGAAGCTCCCCCTCAAATTATGCTATGTATAAAAGAATGACTATGTATAAAAATGAATGGCTATATACATAAAGCATAAAACACAATGCACAAAACAAAATCCAAAATGCATAAAACTTAAAACTCTAAAGTTAAAATAAACTAAACTAATAAACTAAACTTTTTCTCCCCCTTTTTGTCATACAGGGTAAACAAAATAAGAAAATTTTCTTTTAAGAATCTATAATACAAACATTCAACTCACCACAAATAAAAGAAAATCTAGCATAGTTTAGAGGTTTTGTAAAAATATCGGTAAGTTGAAACTCGGTAGAAACGTGATCAATATCAATATCACCTTTCTCATAATGATCTCTAAGAAAGTGATATCTAATGTCAATGTGCTTAGTTTTACTATGTTGATTTGCATTTTTAGTCATATGAATAGTACTAGTATTATCACAAAATATTTTAATATGATCAAAATGCAAATCATAGTCAAGGAGAGTATGTTTCATCCAAAGAACTTGTGCACAACAAGCTCCGGCTGCAACATACTCCGCCTCGGCAGTTGAAAGGGCTACCGAATTTTGCTTTTTGGAAGACCAAGATACAAGACAATTACCAAGGAATTGACATGTTCCACTTGTACTCTTCCTATCTACCCTACAACCCGCATAGTCGGCATCCGAAAAACTCTTCATTTCAAATAGTCCGGTTTTCGGATACCACAAACCCATTTCAATTGTGCCCTTAAGGTATCTAATAATGCGTTTTACCGCTACTAAATGAGACTCCTTAGGACATGATTGAAAACGAGCACAAAGACAAACACAAAACATAATATCCGGCCAACTAGCCGTCAAATACAATAAACTATCAATCATACTACGATAAAGCTTAATGTCTACACTTTTACCTTGTTCATCTTTGTCAAGCTTGGTGGTTGTTGCCATGAGAGTTTTGCTAGTTCTAGCTCCTTCAAGTCCAAATCGCTTGATAAGTTCCTTTGTGTACTTGGCTTGATTGATGAAGATCACATCCTTTCTTTGCTTGATTTGGAGACCAAGGAAATAGTTGAGCTCACCCATCATAGACATTTCGAATTCTTCCTTCATGCATGATTCAAAGCTTGGCAAAGAGATTCATTAGTAGAACCAAAAATGATATCATCCACATAAATTTGCACAATAAGAATATCATTTTCTACATGTTTTGTAAACAAAGTTGTATCAAATTTTCCTTTCTTAAAACCATTTGACATTAGAAATGAAGAAAGCCTTTCATACCAAGCCTAGGGGCTTGTTTTAAACCAAAAAGAGCTTTGTCAAGTTTGAAAACAAAATCCGGATGTGTAGGATCAACAAACCCGGGGGTTGTTCAACATACACCTCCTCTTCAATAAATCCATTCAAGAAAGCACTTTTAACATCCATTTGAAAAAGCTTAAATCTTTATATGAAGCAAATGCTAGTGTCATCCGTATGGCTTCAAGCCGTACTACGGGTGCAAAGGTTTCATCAAAATCGATACCTTTGATTTGAGTGTAACCTTGGGCAACTAACCTAGCTTTATTCCTAACAACGTTACCCGACTCATCCAACTTGTTCTTAAAGATCCACTGTTGACTGAGTTTTCCTGCACACAAAATATAATATTTTAGTTTTAAGAATATGATGTGCAAGTCTCAATTCTAATCCGCGGTAGCAGGGCTATGCGGGTCGTGATCCTCAGGGAGGGACTGCGATGGAAGCGTTAAGCAAGTTATCTCTAAAAATTATCTTTTTATTATTAAGTAGTGTATTTACAATGGGTGGTAGAAAAGAATATGGAGAAGTTGTGATTTAATCTACAAAAAGAAAAGAAAAGAAAAGAAAACTAACCTTTGTTGGAGAAAATATGTGAAAACCTAACACTTTCTACCTTATTTCGGAGGCGTTGAACGCATAAATCATGGGATCGATCTCAGTCCGCTGTTCGCATTAGATCATCAAGCCTTGGGCAAGTATGAATTGATACGCCTCGAGGAGGAGAACATCTCCATGGAATATCGTTGGCACCACCAAAATTTGTTATACTTGTGATTCGGTAATCGCTTGCATGCTCATCAAAGATCAACAGAAATAAAGTAGAAAAGAAAAAGAGAACAAAAAGAAAAGTAAAGCAATGACATAAATAAAATAAAAATTACCTTCATTACTTGAAACAATGGAGAAGAGAAGCATACATCAGTGTCACCCTCAACATAGCCATCTCCCTCTCTTGAAAATAAAAAGAAACCCTAATTACAAAACTAGAAGAAAGAAGAGAAACCTAAAACCCTAACTTTGGCCCTTTGCTGGACGCTGGACGACTCTGTACGTTGCACTGCAGGGGATATTTATAGGTGCAGAAGGCCGAAGAGTCCCGGATGAAGTTGCCCACGAAATCTGGTATCCAGATGAGATCAAAGTGCCGCGGAATCTTGGATTTTGCCGCGGATTTGCGGCATTTTTGTGGAATCTGGCCACGCGCTTTGGCGCGTGGCCTCACCTGGTCCGTCCATCTGGGCGTTTGCTTCTGGAAGTATGATCCTGGCTCTCCATATTGGGATTTCGAGATAACTTAGAAATCAAGTTACCTTGATCTCAATTATCCCAAATCTTTTATCCACGAATTTCCTTCTTATCTTTGGCTTTTATGCTCATCCTGCAAGAGTTTAGGGTTGGGTAGAAGTCTATCCTTCCCTCATCTTTGATATTTGCAACTTTAGCCCTTTGTGTATTTGCACTTTGAAAATTGATATTTGCACTTTTACACCTGGGCTTCAAATGTGGGCTTTTGGGCTTCATTAGGCTTTATTTATAAAAATAATAATTCGAGGCCTGCACACAATAAATTACAAATTATTAATAAATGTGCAGAATTAAATGAATAAATATGAAAATGTGATGGTAAATATGATGATAAAAATGCATTTTTCACTACCAATCACACCCCCACACTTATCTTTTTGCTCGTCCTCGAGTAAAAACAAAGAAAAGAAAAAGAAAAGAAAAACTAATCTAACCTAACTCACTTTCGTAGGAATCACGATTGCACTTAGCACGTGCAACAAGCCGTTAAACCCTTAGGTTACCCTAAAGGACGAGTGTTGTCTCGTGAGGGTTTTCAGCGGATTGCACCCACAAAATCCATAAAAAGAAAAATATTTGAATTATTATTGAAGAGACTAAGTAGTCTATAAGTTTTAGGATCCTCATTTTTATTCATTCTTTAAACTTAGTCTTAATAAAGTTAATTGTTTTCCATTTTAGGTAAGAATTAAAATTGAATTTCTAATATAGTCTTTTTCGTTACCAAAAATCATATGCATCCTTATGTTTTTACTAGGAATTCCTTAACTTGGACTCTCATGCCTCTTTATATATATATATATATTTTTATTATTTTTTTTAATATGTATAACGCATCTAATTTTCTTTCGTATAAGCATTAAGGCTTCTTGAGGCCCTCATACCTAACTAATTGACTATTAGATGTGTTAATACATATATAAGTAATTTTTTTTCTTAATTTCCTTAGGCTTTCTAATCCACCCATGTAACGAACTTAAAGTCGATGACTCCCAAACGGTTGGCTTTAGGGCACCAGGTGAGAAAACACCCCGCGGACCCAAATTCGAGTGAACTAGGCCCCAAAACTAAGGACTTTATTTTATTTACTCACCTTTAGGCATGAATACTTATGCTTCTTGAGGCACATGTATCAGCTTAATTGGTGATTTTTTCTTTTTCTTTTTTTTTTTTGAGACACAAGGTCTTTGTCTTAGAATCCTAGATATGTACTAGGAATGCACATTTCATTAAGGTAAAAATTAAGACTAACTAATTATTCAATTTCTCCTCCTATACCTAAAATTTAAACAATTTATTTATTTTGACCAAGTTTTTAGAAATCCTAATCATGATTTTCCTAATCCTTAAAACTAACTTAGATTTCTTTCAAAAAAAATAAGTCAAAATACTTCCTTTTTATAACAATTTTTTTTTTTTTTTAGCAAATTTTGTTATTTTTTACCTATGTTAGTATGTTAGTAAAGCCCACCCCCACACTTATCTCATGCATTGTCCTCAATGTATGAATGAATGCATATATGCATGAAACAGAACAAGGGAAGGCGGAAGTTACCTTAGGGTGGTGGTTCCGGTGGTGGTCTAATTGGTCCACGAAATGCGGCCCAAACAAGATAACGTGGTAGTTCACGGGACCTACCTTTATTGACCTCTTTTTATTTACATATTTACAGTCCCCAGAATGAATAGGATCATGGAAGATCATCTCGTGAAACTTACTCCCTTTACATGACCAGTCCTGGAAAATCATCACAGAGTCATGGTCTATAACTATGTCCAACAAAAGAATGTGACTTGGTAAAATGGTTGACTTGGACTCAAGAATGATAGGTTCAGGATCTAATACCGACTCAGGAAAGAAACTCAAATCAAGTAAAGGTTCAGGAGTCGGGCTAGGATCAAGAAGTGGGTCCAAGTCAAGAAATTGAAACTCAAGTCTACAATCATTTTCCCACAATGGAATGTGACTCAATGTTGGTGATTCAAGTTCAGGAATGATAGGTGTGGGAATCAAAACTGGCTCTAAAATATTACCTAAGTCGGGTAACAAAACAGGAGTCAATAATGATTCGGGAATTTGAACTTGATCATAGATTTGGGAATCTAGGTCACATATCTCATTAGTTTCAATCTCATAAAAATGGGAACTTGCCAATTTTTTCATGGGACTTTCAAAATTGCACAATTGGTCAAGTTCAATATGATCATCAAAAATGGGTGATTCAATTTCATGATCTATGGGTATGGGAATAAATGTTGGCTCAGAAAATTGGTCCAAATTGGGTAAGGATCTGGAGTCAACATAGATTCGAAGATGGAAACTGAATCGCAAAGTTGGGGATCGGGTTCACATTCATAATCTAATTCAATCTCATTGAAATTAAAACTAGCCAATTTGTCCAAGGATTGGGATTGAGCAAGTTCATATTGATGTGATGAAATTGAATTTTGATCAAGGTCTTCTAAACAGAATGATTCTTGGTTCCTATCAAGATGCTCAAGAATGTTTGAAAGTCTAGAAATTTGATCATTCATTGTATCTTGCAACCGATCCACTTTTTCTTCTAACCCATCGAATAGATCAATGGAGGACTGAAACCTTGGTGATGTGGGAAAAGACGTATATAAAGATAATGGTTGAACAGGTGGTTGACCATATGGCTCAGGGGTGTTGAATCCCCATTGACTCTGTGAAGAGTAGTGATGATTATTCCAATCTTGTTCATAGTATTGGGACTGGGGCATGTAATGATTCGGATAAGACCAATCTGGCACACTAGGTTGGTTAGAGTTATTATATGCCGGGTTGGTAATATCCGAAAAAGAGGTTGGTGTATAATATGGATCCTCATTAAAATTGAAAAAATTATTGTTATAGGCCATATCACACAAAGCAAACAAAAGAAAAAAACAAACAAAAAAGAAAAATTTCTAACCTAAGTTAGGGTAGACCTAGACGACTCCTAACTGGTTAGACTGTCCACGGGAGGTAGGGTGTAGACTTTGACCACAAGTTAATCAGCTAGGTCGGGGCAAGAGTGGTGGGAGGTTTTCCGTCAAAGACGTTCCTTAATTAAATAACCACCACACTTCGGGCTTTCGGCCCTCAATCCCCTTCCTAGACACTGATTTGGCAGGAGTCAACTTCCACACCGTTCCCCCTTAGGATAATCTCCTAATTGAGTCCGAGTGTCCCTAGGGCCAACGTCTACTCAGTTTTAGTTAGGCTTGGGTTAGTGAGTGCTTGGGATATGATTTTTGGGCTAAGGAAGGGTGATGAAATCCCCACCTTATCTTGTTAATGGGTTATGCCCTTAAGATGAATTAGTGCAAGTGTATAAGATAAATAGATAGAATTCACTCAAAGCAGAAAATCAACCAAGAGATGAGTCCTATTCTACATGCAATGCGTACGTACCTTGCTCCAGCACTCTTCAACAGTAAAATAAAGTAATTGAAAAGACACGTGCCTAATATGCAAACGTCTAATCAATTTTTATTTTTAACAACAAATAATTTACTGTTGAATTAATTAGCAGTTGCAGAGTGATCACAGAGAAATATAATCACAGCAGAAATCAGAATTTTGCAATGCAGAGCAACCTGCAGAAAAGCAGGTTAGTAGTTCACTACTATTGCCGCGGAATCGCGGCTTTTGCCGCGGATCCGCGGCAAATTAGTAGGTCCAGGTGCTCTGCCTTTGAGGGCAGAGGCACTGGATTGCTGTATGTCCTTGCTGCTGCTCTGTTTTTGTTTCCTGTTCTCTGTACCTGCAACAGAAAAGAATAAAGAATTAGTTAAAAATTAATTTTTTTTATTAGAGAATAACTTACCGTCCCTCCCCGGCAACGGCGCCAATTTGTTGACTGAGTTTTCCTGCACACAAAATATAATATTTTAGTTTTAAGAATATGATGTGCAAGTCTCAATTCTAATCCGCGGTAGCAGGGCTATGCGGGTCGTGATCCTCAGGGAAGGACTGCGATGGAAGCGTTAAGCAAGTTATCTCTAAAATTATCTTTTTATTATTAAGTAGTGGTATTTACAATGGGTGGTAGAAAAGAATATGGAGAAGTTGTGATTTAATCTACAAAAAGAAAAGAAAAGAAAAGAAAACTAACCTTTGTTGGAGAAAATATGTGAAAACCTAACACTTTCTACCTTATTTCGGAGGCGTTGAACGCATAAATCATGGGATCGATCTCAGTCCGCTGTTCGCATTAGATCATCAAGCCTTGGGCAAGTATGAATTGATACGCCTCGAGGAGGAGAACATCTCCATGGAATATCGTTGGCATCACCAAAATTTGTTATACTTGTGGTTCGGTAATCGCTTGCATGCTCATCAAAGATCAACAGAAATAAAGTAGAAAAGAAAAAGAGAACAAAAAGAAAAGTAAAGCAATGACATAAATAAAATAAAAATTACCTTCTTTACTTGAAACAATGGAGAAGAGAAGCATACATCAGTGTCACCCTCAACATAGCCATCTCCCTCTCTTGAAAATAAAAAGAAACCCTAATTACAAAACTAGAAGAAAGAATAGAAACCCTAAAACCCTAACTTTGGCCCTTTGCTGGACGCTGGACGACTCTGTACGTTGCACTGCAGGGGGGTATTTATAGGTGCAGAAGGCCGAAGAGTCCCGGATGAAGTTGCCCACGAAATCTGGTATCCAGATGAGATCAAGGTGCCGCGGAATCTTAGATTTTGCCGCGGATTTGCGGCATTTTTGTGGAATCTGGCCACGTGCTTTGGCGCGTGGCCTCACCTGGTCCGTCCATCTGGGCGTTTGCTTCTGAAAGTATGATCCTGGCTCTCCATATTGGGATTTCGAGATAACTTAGAAATCAAGTTACCTTGATCTCAATTATCCCAAATCTTTTATCCACGAATTTCCTTCTTATCTTTGGCTTTTATGCTCATCCTGCAAGAGTTTATGGTTGGGTAGAAGTCTGTCCTTCCCTCATCTTTGATATTTGCAACTTTAGCCCTTTGTGTATTTGCACTTTGAAAATTGATATTTGCACGTTTACACCTGGGCTTCAAATGTGGGCTTTTGGGCTTCATTAGGCTTTATTTATTATAAAAATAATAATTCGAGGCCTGCACACAATAAATTACAAATTATTAATAAATGTGCAGAATTAAATGAATAAATATGAAAATGTGATGATAAATATGATGATAAAATGCATTTTTCACTACCAATCATCCACTTAGTACCAATTGTTGGTCTATCGTGAGGCCTAGGAACAAGGTGTCAAACTTGGTTGCGCTCAAATTGATTGAGTTCCTCTTGCATGGCTAGCAACCAATATGAGTCGGCCTCGGCTTCGAGGACGCTTTTGGGTTCAACATGAGAAATAAAAGTATAGTGTCCATAAAAATCATGAAGTTGAGAACGAGTAGTTACCTCTTGAGATACTTCACCTAAAACAAGGTCCTTGGGATGATGTGGATTGTATCTCCAATCCTTTGGAAGTTGTTGAGTAGGCTCCACTTCAATTCTTTGAATTTCATTTCCTTGAGCCTCTTGATCCTTAGTTGCACTTCCTTCATCATCCTTTGGCATGTCTTCAATAGTAGGTGAGTCCTTCAAAGTGACTTTCTCCATGTCTTCATGAATCTATTTCTACAACATTCTTAACAAACACATTAGATTCCTCAAATTTTACATGTATAGACTCTTCAATAGTTAAAGATGACTTATTGAAAACTCTATAAGCTTTACTAGTATTTGAGTAACCTACAAAGATTGCTTCATAAGACCTAGCATCAAATTTTCCCAAATTGTCTTTTGTATTTAAAACAAAACATTTGCATCCAAAAACTTTAAAGCATGAAACATTTGGCTTTCTAGAAAATTAAATCTCAAAAGATGTTTTTGAAGTATTTTTGCATAAGAAAACACGATTTGATATATAGCATGATGTATTAACGGCCTCGGCCTACAAATAATGTGGGAGACCGTATTCACTAATCATTGTCCTAGCCATCTCTTGTAATGTCCGATTTTTCCGTTCAACTACTCCATTTTGTTGTGGAGTTCTAGGACAAGATAGTTCATGCTTAATTCCATGTTCTTCACAAAAAGTGATAAAGGGTAGGTTAATGAATTCACCTCCTCTATCACTTCTTATTCTTAAAATTGAAGAATCTTTTTCCTTTTCAACTCTTGTCTTAAAGGCTTGAAAATGTGAAAAGGCTTGATTTTTGTGCTCTAAAAAGAAAACCCATGTAAAATGCGAAAAATCATCAACCAAAACAAATGCAAAACGATTCCCACTTAGACTTTTGGTTTGAGTAGGACCAAACAAATCCATATGGATCAACTCCAAGGGACGTGATGTCATGATATCCTTAATTGACTTAAAAGAGGACTTGGTTTGTTTCCCAAGTTGGCACGCGTCGCAAACCCGGTCCTTTTCAAAGTTCAAGTAAGGAATACCCTTTACCATTTTCTTGTTGTTTAATCTAGATAGATGGTCTAAAGAAATGTGGCCTAATCTTCTATGCCACAACCAAGAGTCATCATCGAGGGCTTTCAAACAAGTAATATTGCATGACATATTAGACAAGTCAATCATGTACATATTGCTTTCACGAAAACCGAAAAATATACATGTGTTAGATTATTTATCAAAAACTCTACAAGCTATGTTATCAAAAACAACATCAAAACCTTTATCACAAAGTTGACTAATACTCAAGAGATTATACTTGAGTCCATCAACTAAGACAATATTTTCTATTAAAGGGGATGTACCAAGTTTAACATTACCAATACCGATGATTTTACCCTTGGCATCATCTCCGAAGGTGACGGTGCCACCTTCATGGTATCTTGATAGGGTTGCAAAGTTGTTGATATCCCAAGTCATGTGCCTTGAGCAACCACTATCAAGATACCACAATCCTTTACGTCGTTGCGCCTTGGAAAGTACCTACATCATTTAACAAATTTATTGACTTTGTACCCAAATTTTCTTGGGTCCTTGAAAGTTAGTATTTCGAACCCAAACATTATGACGAGATGCATTTAGTCTATCATAACAAAACTTAACTAAGTGACCTTTATGGCCACAATATGAACATGAAAACACTTTACCATACATGAATGCATGATGTGTGTGTGAAGTGTGAGCATGTTTGTCGGGTTTGGCATGATGTAAAGGTTGTGAGGTATGAACATGAGCATGAGTATGAACATGAGATTGTTTCTTAGGGGCTTGTTTCTTAGGAAACATAGCCTCAAGTCTATTCTTATCAAATTCACACTTTTTCAAAACTACTCCTAATGAGTCAATTTTCTCTTTTAGCATGGAAATCTCATTTTCATTAACTTGTGGAAACTTACCCTTACAAGAAAGCTTATAGTTATCAAAATCTTTTTGGGTGGAAACTAAAGTAGAAGATAATTCATCTTTTTCTTTAGTAAGAGTAAAAACATGATGATTAAGAGACTCATTTTCCTTTTTCATATTTAAATACTTTTTCTTCAGAACATCATAGTTATGTGACAGTTCTACAAATGCTTCTCCTAATTCATCCATGGAAAGCTCATCATTAAAAGAAGTGAAAGGGTTACCTTACTTATGCTTTCATTAGCCATGAAGCACATGTTGGCGGTGTCAACTTCCTCCTCGGATTCACTCTCGGAATCCCATGTAGTGTTCAATGCTTTCTTCTTGTAAGGCTTCTTGGAGGTGGAAGGCTTGACTTTATCCGGACATTCCGCCACAATATGGCCCGGTCTTTGGCAATTGAAGCAAATAATCTTCTTTTCTTCTTTACCTCCTTGCCATCTCCTTTTTCCTTGGAACTTTGCCTTATTATACATCCTCCGAACGTTCTTAATAAGAAGTGAGAGCTCTTCGTCATCTTCTTCTTCATTGTCTTCGTCGGAGTGTGAGGATTGACTCTTGAAGGCAATAGTTTTCTTCTTGGAGGGAGTCATTTCCTCCCTTACTTTTCTCTCCATCTCATGGGTTTTGAGGTTCCCAATGAGACCTATAAGCTCCATCTCCTCCTTGTCATTGAGTTCCTTCAGGGTAGTTGCTTTGACTTCCCATGAAGGAGGAAGAGCCCGGATGATCTTCCTTACTCTTTGGTCGCTGTCAAAACCATCACCTAGAGAAGAAGGTCCATTAGTAATCTTGGTAAATCTAGTAACCATATCATCTATGGTTTCATTTTCATTCATAGAAAAATTCTCATATTGGGACCGAAGAAGGTCTATCTTAGCTCTCTTCACTTGTGAGGTCTGTTGGCCCAAAGGCCTATCACCCTAGTTTTGATGATGATGAACTCATGAAGTTATGTTTACTAATGATCTTGTGTTTAATTAGTGACAGATTTGTTATCAAGATCTTAGTAGGTGTGGAGCTTCAATAAAGAATTTAAAGTCAAGTTTTGGAGCTAGCACCGGTTGATTCAAGAGCTTGTGCATCAAGATCACATCAAGTACTCAAGAGGAGTCTAGCTCTATGGATCGAGTTTGGACCAAGTCAAGAAGATGAGAAGCCTTCAAGTGAAGACTTCAAGAAGATGAAGACTTGTGTCTAGGTATAAGATTTTGTTTTTTTTTTGTTTAGTTAAAAATGTAAAGGATAGATAGTTGGTGGATTGCTCAAGTACATATACACACACACACTCTTAATTTAGAATTGTTTTCATAAAAGTTTTTTTTGGTTTACAAAAGATTTTTCTTTTTGGAAAAATACCTATTTGGATTTTGGTGATTCTCATGTACTTATCTTTTAACCAAACCAAGTTTAGAGATTTATGACAAAAACATAGATATTTCATCTTGATTGTGTAGTGGATCATATCCATACACACTATGCCTTAAAATGAATTATAATATCTTGTTTTTGAAGATGTTTTGGAAAAATAAAGTTAGAAAACATGTTTTGAAAAATACAGTTTTTATCATGGGCCAAATATTTCCAAGTTACAAAAATAGTCCAATCTTTTATAACATGCCTTGATTTTGTGCAAGCATGTTTGTATATTAAAGTATATTGGTAAAACTATTTTTGTAGATTTTTTAGTATTTTATGGGATTTTATATGAGCCAAAAAGACAAACTTTTTAATTTCAGAAAAATTGTTTCAGGCTTCAGCTAGTCGACTTATACTAGCTTATAAGTCGACTAACCCTGAAGTCGGTCGACCGGGTCAGTCGACCGACGTGCACGGACGTGCACGTTTGATCTGGCAGTGTGCCGGGCGACCGGGGCGGTCGATCGGAATTCAGAGATTGCTCTCTGTTTTCCTGGGTCGACCGGGTCGGTCGACCGGTAGCTCCAACGGTCGGATTTTTGACCGTTGGCGGTCGACCGGGCCGGTCGACCGGCAGTACTGACAGATCCCAACGGCTAGTTTTCTGGCAGCCTATAAATTGGGGGGCTTGTCATTGTTTTGAGCCAAGATTTTCAAGTGGGTTTTCACCAGTTTTTTCCTGAGCTATTTAGAGGTTTTTCCTCCACTTGATTTAGAGCAAATATTTTCAATCAAAAGGAGAGATTTATCAAGAGTGTTTAAAAGAGAATTTCTTGAGTTTTCCTCCACCACTCTCATCCATGTTTTTCTCACACCACACTTGAGCTATCCATTGATTATTCATCCTATAGGTGTGTTGTAGTGAGAGTCCTTTAGGTGATCAAAGTGTTGTGATCACCAAAGATCTTTTCTTTGTTCTTTGAGGAGACGGGCAAGTGTGCTCGTCGTTGTTTTGAGTTCGGGTGCGGACTCGGTTGTTTGAGGTGCGGCCTCGGCGAGCTGGTGGGCTTGCGGTGTGTACGGGACTAGGGAGTCCGAGGGCTTGTAGGTATTGCGGCACCGAGGAGAGATCCATTGGGATCTTGCATAGTGGAAATCCTTCGTGTGTCGAAGGCGGGGATGTAGAGCAAGTGTGCTCGAACCTCGAAACATACCCTTGTGTTTGCAATTGCTCACTCTCTCTCTCTGTCTCTTTTATATCTTGCATGTGTTTATTGTTCATCTTTATATGCTAGATATATATTGTGTGCTTAATTGATATACTTGCGTGGGATTGTTGCTAACACTTGTATTCAACCAAGAGAGCCAACGCGGCACCTCAACCCATTCAAGGGGAATCTAGAGGAGTTTGTCCAGAGCCCTTCACGGGAAATTCGGCAACACTCTTGTGTTATACATAGTGTTTAGTGTAAAAGTGTTAATTTGGTCATAGTTGTTTTTAGCTTCCGTATTATTTGCATCATTGGGCATTAAGTGACCATTAGATTAGCCTTCACCTATTCACCCCCCCCTCTAGGTGAAACCTTCAATTGGTATCAGAGCTTGGTACTCTGATTTTGGTCTAACAACCTAGTGTAAAAGATCCTCATTTTAGGCTAATCACAATATTTTTGTACACACACCATGAACTTCATGTCACCACTCATGTTTGACATTGTTAACATCCATATATGGAAGGTGAAGATGTCCTTGTATCTCAAAGCCCTAGGTTATCATGTTTATCTTGCCACTACTAATAATGCATATTGTTTAGATGGTAAGAATTTTGAGGCTAATACAAAAGCCCTTCATACTTTAAAGTCTACCCTAGATGATGTTTATTTATCTAGAGTTTCTAACTTTGATTCGGCTTTTGTAGTGTGGAATACCCTCATCTCCCTCGGCGAAAAGATCAATACTATGTGGGGAGCGATTCGGACGTTGGAAGCGACACCTCTAACGTGTGCTATATGGTCCAAGGGGATAACCCCCTTGAGGTAACTACCGAATCCGATGATGAGGACATGTCATATGATGAGCTCACTTCATTTTGCCAAACAATTCTTGAAAAATATGACATGCTTAAGAAAGAAAATAAAAATTTGAAAAAGAACATTGCTTGCATGCATATAGAACAAGATTCATTTAAATCTAGCATTGCATGTTTAGAAAAAGATAACAAAAATTTGAAAAAAGATTTTGATTGCATGCTTAAAGAAAATGATTCTTTCAAATCTAGGATTGCATGCTTAGAAAAAGAAAATAAAGATTTGAAAAATGAGAATGTTTTCTTATTTTCAAATTGAATGATTTGTGTGAAGGAAACAATACATTGAAAAATAAAATTGATTTGGTGGAAAAAGAAAAGAAGTTGTTTTTCAAGAAAATATTACTCTGAAAAGAAAATTTGTTGAAAAAGAAAAAGATTTTGTTTCACAAAAGAAAAAGAAAAATGATTCTTTATCTCATCATGCTTTACATGCCACCACTAATGAGATAAAAGTTTTGAAAAATAAAATTGATGGTTTGAGTTCAACCTTGAACTCTTGTGCTTTCAATCATTCTAGGTTGGAGTCAATGTTTTCAAAGAAACAAACTCCACACATTCATGCCCATCATAACCATACATTTGCTTATGTTGCACAACATGATCACACTCCTACACATAAGCATACTAAGGTGTACGTATGTACACATTGTGGCCGCAAAGGCCATTTAGCAAAATATTGTTATGATAGATTAGATCATTTTAATTTTGCTAAGAATAAAAGATTTTGGGTTCCTTACAACAAAGCTAACCCCCGTGGACCCTACAAGAAAATTTGGGTACCAAAACCCCACCATTTGCTTGTGATGTAGGTGAGGGCTCTCACAAAACGTGAGAGAATTGGTGCCTTGGTAGTGGATGCAAATGGACTTTATGGACACACATTTGGAGCACCGCTATCAAGGAGGTTTTGGTGGGACAACCACCATGTTAGGAGCTTTGGAGTTGGTAACAATTTCTAAACTCCTACTTTTTATGTACATGCCTTTTACATATATCATATTCATAGCATGTTCATGTTTTGTGTTTTTATGTGCTTCATGTGGTAATAACATGCTTAGATGTAGTTTTTATCAAAACTTGTATTATACATGTACAAATAGTGAGCTACATTTGTTTTATATATATTTGCACTTCATGCTCATTTGTACCCACTATATGCATATGTATAGACTAGTTTTGATGATTCTCTTTTATACATGTTTTACCTACTTTATGTTTTACTTCATGTATATGTATTTTTAAATTCAAATCTAATAAATATACATGTATACCCGTGAGTCTCTTGCCTTAATGCAAACATCATTAATAGACTCTTTTAGATTTGGGATATGTATGTGTATTGTTAGGATTGGATTGATCATACATATACCATGAAGATTAGTGTTTTGATTTTTCGTGTTTTTGTTAAAATGTGACTTTTGATCTCTTTGAGCTTTTTTGACTATTTTCATAAAAATGCTATTTACATGATCGTTTAACACTCACACTTTTGTTAAATCATTTTTGAGCTTTATTGACCATGAGTGCTTAAATTTTTATGTATCTAGTTATGTTTATGAAAAACATAAGATTTGATATATTCGAAGGATTTTTTAACTAGTTTTTCAAAAATAATTTATACTAGTTATTTGTTCTTCAAATAATTTTTGAGATTGACACATGATTCTATTTTTCTCAAAATTTGATGCTTCATGATTTGAATATTAGTTTATATGTTAGTACATGTCGTGGGCCACAAATAAATCTATTTATATTTGTGCTTGAACGCTTATTTGAACCCATGAAATGTGCTTGTATTTCTTGGTTTTGATGATACATACATTTTTAAACTTATATTCCCACTTTTTGGATTTGATTTATGATCATGTGTTTTTCATTTCATGTATATGTGTATTTTGCCAAACTTTAAGATATACATGTATACCTCTTGAGTCATTTGCCTTTAATGCAAATCTATTTATATGGACTCATTTGTGTTTAAGAGATATGTATGTATACTTATTGTGTTGTCAAAACATACATATATCTTGAAATATAAATTTTTTTAATAAAAAAATTTTTTGATTTCATGTTTTTGAAGGATCTTTAACTAGTTTTTCAAAAAAATTTATCTTTAACTAATTAATTATTCTTCATTTGGTAGAGTTTTTCAAACTAAGCTTATTTTCAAATCTATTTTTGAAAACCCCTACCATCTATGGGAGGATGGATGGACGTGTATGCCTTGTAAGCTTAATTGACAAATCTTTTATCTTGTGCATATGAAGGGTGGTAGGTTATGAGATATACACTTAATTTTATTGTTATGTCAATTGGTATCATTGAATCGTTTCAATTGGTATCAATATGAACTTATTTTGTATATACTCATATTTTGTTTTCTTATATATGTATGTATCAATTTCAATTGGTATACTCATTTCTCATACATATATATATGATTTTAATGTGCTTAACTTTCAATTGGCTCACATTTTTAAAGCACAAAGTTTATGATGAAAAATAAAAATTTTTTATGTTTACTATTGATATCAAAATGCTTCAACTTCATATTTGTTAAATATCAATTGATATCAATATGTTTTATGATAATGATTATTTTCAATTAGGTATCTTAAAATTTGATTGTTTTACAAGAGCTCTGATACCTTTCAAAAAATTTTCGAAGAAAAATTAATTAAAAATAAAATTTTTGTTGATTTGTATTACCCCTTCTTGACTTTTTGTTTTTGACAAAAGGGGGAGAAAAATTTGTTTGATTTGATTTTACTTTGAACCCTCTGTTGATGATTAACAAAAAGAGGGAGAAGTATTTGAGTTTATATGCATGTTTTCATTACTTAAGGGGGAGAAGTATTTGTCTTCCTTGTTATTTATGCATATATGTTTTTGTATTGCAAATAGGAGAAAAAGATTTTGATTTATACTTGTTGCATGTTTTATCTCCATACTTGCATACATATTCATGTGCCTCATTGGCATATCTATTATTTATTTTGTATGCATGAGTTAAGGGGAGCTTCTTTGAAGCTTTACTTTAATCCATGCATATATAACCTCATGAGTTTTGTCATCATCAAAAATGGGGAGATTGTTGGCCCAAAGGCTTATCACCCTAGTTTTGATGATGATCAACTCATGAAGTTATGTTTACTAATGATCTTGTGTTTAATTAGTGAAGATTTGTTATCAAGATCTTAGTAGGTGTGGAGCTTCAATAAAGAATTTAAAGTCAAGTTTTGGAGCTAGCACCGGTTGATTCAAGAGCTTGTGCATCAAGATCACATCAAGTACTCAAGAGGAGTCTAGCTCTATGGATCGAGTTTGGACCAAGTCAAGAAGATGAGAAGCCTTCAAGTGAAGACTTCAAGAAGATGAAGACTTGTGTCTAGGTATAAGATTTTGTTTTTTTTGTTTAGTTAAAAATGTAAAGGATAGATAGTTGGTGGATTGCTCAAGTACATATACACACACGCTCTTGATTTAGAATTGTTTTCATAAAAGATTTTTTTGGTTTACAAAAGATTTTTCTTTTTGGAAAAATACCTATTTGGATTTTGGTGATTCTCATGTACTTATCTTTTAACCAAAACCAAGTTTAGAGATTTATGACAAAAACATAGATATTTCATCTTGATTGTGTAGTGGATCATATCCATACACACTATGCCTTAAAATGAATTATAATATCTTATTTTTGAAGATGTTTTGGAAAAACAAAGTTAGAAACATGTTTTGGAAATACAGTTTTTATCATGGGCCAAATATTTCCAAGTTACAAAAATAGTCCAATCTTTTATAACATGCCTTGATTTTGTGCAAGCATGTTTGTATATTAAAGTATATTGGTAAACTATTTTTGTAGATTTTTTAGTATTTTATGGGATTTTATATGAGCCAAAAGATAAACTTTTTAATTTCAGAAAAATTGTTTCAGGCTTCAGCTAGTCGACTTATACTAGCTTATAAGTCGACTAACCCTGAAGTCGGTCGACCGGGTCGGTCGACCGACGTGCACGGACGTGCATGTTTGATCTGGCAGTGTGCCGGGCGACCGGGGCGGTCGACCGGAATTCAGAGATTGCTCTCTGGTTTTCTGGGTCGACCGGGTCGGTCGATCGGTAGTTCCAACGGTCGGATTTTTGACCGTTGGCGGTCGACCGGGCCGGTCGACCGCAGTACTGACAGATCCCAACGGCTAGTTTTCTGGCAGCCTATAAATTGGGGGTCTTGTCATTGTTTTGAGCCAAGATTTTCAAGTGGGTTTTCACCAGTTTTTTCCTGAGCTATTTAGAGGTTTTTCCTCCACTTGATTTAGAGCAAATATTTCCAATTAAAAGGAGAGATTTATCAAGAGTGTTTAAAAGAGAATTTCTTGAGTTTTCCTCCACCACTATCATCCTTGTTTTTCTCACACCACACTTGAGCTATCCATTGATTATTCATCCTATAGGTGTGTTGTAGTGAGAGTCCTTTAGGTGATCAAAGTGTTGTGATCACCAAAGATCTTTTCTTTGTTCTTTGAGGAGACGGGCAAGTGTGCTCGTCGTTGTTTTGAGTTCGGATGCGGACTCGGTTGTTTGAGGTGCGGCCTCGGCGAGCCGGTGGGCTTGCGGTGTGTACGGGACTAGGGAGTCCGAGGGCTTGTAGGTATTGCGGCACCGAGGAGAGATCCATTGGGATCTTGCATAGTGGAAATCCTTCGTGTGTCGAAGGCGGGGATGTAGAGCAAGTGTGCTCGAACCTCGAAACATACCCTTGTGTTTGCGATTGCTCACTCTCTCTCTCTCTCTCTCTCTTTGTCTCTTTTATATCTTGCATGTGTTTATTGTTCATCTTTATATGCTAGATATACATTGTGTGCTTAATTGATATACTTGTGTGGGATTGTTGCTAACACTTGTATTCAACCAAGAGAGCCAACGCGGCACCTCAACCCATTCAAGGGGAATCTAGAGGAGTTTGTCCAGAGCCCTTCATGGGGATTCGGCAACACTCTTGTGTTATACATAGTGTTTAGTGTAAAAGTGTTAATTTGGTTATAGTTGTTTTTAGCTTCCGCATTATTTGCATCATTGGGCATTAAGTGACCATTAGATTAGCCTTCACCTATTCACCCCCCCTAGGTGAAACCTTCAAGGTCCCCTCATGTGTAACAAGCAAATGTGACCAAATTTCAAATGCGGATTTCTAATGTATTACTCTAGCAATATCATCATCATTAAGTGCTTGAAGTAATGCATAGTGTGCTCTAGAGTTAGCATCAAATTCTTTGGTCTCAATTTCGGACCAAGTGGACTCATCACCGGTGGGTGCACTAAATGGTTTGGTCACCGCCTTTGCAACCCAGCTTACTAGGGATTGCAAGAAAACGGTCATCTTAACCTTCCATATGGGAAAGTTAAGGCCATCAAACTTTGGGGGGTCTTAATTCCATCGGCCATTTTTACTAAGTGAAAGAGTATGAAATGAATGTGGTGATTAGCAAATAAAGGATCTCTCTAAGGTTGTTAAGCCAAGAGCCTAGAGACCTAAGCTCTAATACCAATTGAAAACACCTAGAGGGGGGTGAATAGGTGTATATGCTAATCTAACAATCTTTTTAAAACAAATAAGTATGAATGATGCAACGATCACTCAAATAAGACTAAGAGCCGAATACCTGGTGAAGGGTTCTGAACTCCTTCCTCGTGATTCCTCTAGATATGAGTTTGAGGTGCGTATTGCAATCTTGTTGTATGAGTAATGATCGACAATGTAACAAGAAATGAATTTGAAGCAAAAATGAAATGCACACAAGATATATCACAAGGTATGAAAGAATAACAATAACACAAGCAAGAAAGTAAGAGCAATAGAGAGCAAAGAGAAAATCAATCGCAAACACAAAGTATTTGTTTCGAGGTTCGAGCCACCGCTCTACTCCCCGCCTTCACCGCCGTGAAGGGTTTCCACTATCCACCGAGGACTTTACAAGGTCTACCGAAAATCGGAGTACCGAACTTCACCACTTACAACCTCTACCGAAGAGGTATCTCAACAAGAACAAGAAGAAGGAACAAGTAGCCAAGTGATCACCAAAAGGATCACAAACTTCTTACAAACTTTCTCTTTACAACTTCCTTATAGAATGAGGATGGGATTTTGGCTCTAGAAGTGTTGTGAGAAAAACAAACTCAGTTGTAAATGAAACTTGCTTGAGAACACAACTGAAAAACAAAGGCCAAGAATGCAAGAGAGAATTGAGAGCTTTGAAACTTTTTCTTTCTTTTGAAAACTTGTAAACTAGGGATTTTTCTTGATGTTTTTGCAAGAGACCTATCTCCTCTATTTATAGGGAGAGGAAGGGATTAAAATACATTTTAATTAAGCTTATTTGATCCCAAAATAATCCACAATACTAAGAAAAAGTCTGCCACAAAAACAGTCTAAAACAGATTTCAAAATTGCACCAAAGAGGAAAGAGCCGTTGGGGCTCTGGCAGGCTTGGCGGTCGACCGTCCCGGTCGGTCGTCAGCCCTGCTGGCATATAGCCGTTGGGCTCGGGTCGACCGGTCGGCCGACCGGCAAAGAGAAGGAAACACAGTTTTGTATAGGCGGTCGGCCAGTCGGCCGACCGAAATTAACAGAGAGTTGGGGTTTACAGGTCGGGCGACCGGTCGGCCGACCGACAGATGTGCACAAGCGTGCACGTCCTGGACACATGATCCGGTCGACCGGTTCGGTCGGCCAGTTTAGCCTGAAACAGAAAAACTGGGAAGAAATTTTTGAACTTGAAAATTTTTGAGGATAATTTTGTAGGTATATGAAGTTAAGTATCATGTTGTAAAAGATAGTTATACATGGTGTAAACAAGATATAGAATTTGTAAGGATTTTGGAATCATGTATAAGAATCAAGGCATGAACTTAAAAACAAATACCAAAACTAAAAACTGTATTTTGAAAATGTGTGTGTGTATCCTAGAGCCAATATTCTACAACCCCAAACTTTAACAAACAATTTCTTACATTGGTTCTAAAGGACTACAAGATCTTCAAGTGGGCTTCTTCATATGATCTTGCAAGCTTGATACTTGAGCCCGAAATGAGGTGACTTGAGTCAAAACACCTTCCTTTAGGGAAGAATGCACCTAGAATCATTGGAACCCTGAAACATACTAAAACAACAAACATGATTAGTACAAATAACTATATATGTTTTGTGATCATCAAAACACACTCAAACGGGTGATTGTAACCTTGGGCCAACAATAAGAGTATGGTATATGATTGATGCATCACTTGTTATGAAATTGATAAGATACAGAATGACATCTAGTAGTTGAAACATCAAATAATAAAGATATAAAGAAGATTGTGTAAGAAGTTTAGAATTGATAAGGAATTGAATTTTCTATGCAATTAAAAACTGATATCAGATATTTGAAACTGTAAGTCATTTAAGCATGCATTAATGTAGGTTAGATTGAAGTTTACCTTACTCACTGAGCTTTCAAGCTAACTCCATTGTTGTCAACCCTTTTATCAAATCATGGATGAAAAATGGCCCAACTTGAGTCCTTACAAGCAACAAGGAGGATCGAATAATATTTCATTAAGCGCTTTTCTTCTCTCTTTGTATAAAATGAAAATACTCGTATTTTAGTAAATTTACGGGACGGTTGATAATGGTTTAAGTGGAGTGTTGGGGGGTGTGCGTAGAGTAGTGATCCGGTGAGAAAGCTAGCTTCAGTGAGAAGATAAGAAAGGGGCATAAGAACCGTCGGATTAGTTTTTAGATGTTGAGATTAAATTTGAAGGAAATAAAACTAAAACTTAAAAACTAAATTAATCAACTAAAAACTAACTTAACCAACCTGAAAACTAATGTCAACTACCCAAAAGATAATCTGACAGCTCCTGTGATCCTTTCTCATCTTCTCACCTAAGCTAACTTTCTCACCGGATCGCTACTATAACTATATATATACACATATATATATATATACACATACATACATATATATGGGGTTATTGTACCTCAGCCAAAGCTGAGAGAGTTTTTCAGCTGGCGGGACGTGGCAACATAATAGCCACGAATTTGACATTAATTTTGGCAGACAAAAACCAAAAATTTCCGCCCGAGTTAGTATCAGTCACTTCAACAATCGCTTTGACGAAATACCCTCCTTCACAACTTTTTACTGTATGTAAAACCTTTCCTTTCAAAAAATTTTACAGATCTAAATTTCATTTGATCAATTCGAAAAGATTAGTGCCATTGTTTCCTAATATTTCTTAGTTTTTGTAAAAAATATCTGCTAAAGATGACTCCAAAGAAATCATCCGTGGAAAAAGGTAATAGGGAAACCCAGAAATTTTTTTAGGGTTTGTAAATTTTAGTAGTTATATTTATTTCAGATTTGATTCCATTTTTTTACATTTTTTGAGAAATATTCTATTTTAACTTAACTTAAATTAAAAGTGTCTGATTAACTGTATTCTTACTAATTTTTTTGATTTTTTTAAAATTTTCCAGTTTTTTGGTTTTTAAAAAATAGTTAAATAAATTTTTTTAAAACTTGCGACCATGGTCGTAAATAATAGAGAAAGATTCGCAAACTTGCGATCATGAATCGCTTTTTAAATTTTTAAATTTTGTAACACAACGACTAAGGTGAAATTTTTTTCATTCCCTTTTATGTCGACTTGGGTCGCAGTAGTCGGAATTAGCGTTTTAGGTCTATGCGACCTTGATCACAGACATTTAAAAATTATTTGTTTTAAAAATTATTCACTTTCATTTTTTTAAGGTTTTATTTAAAACTCTACGACTGATGTCGCAGTGTTGCGTTCGTTCTCTCCTTTTTGGGTATGGTCGCAGTCTGTTACCTAAGTTAGCGTGAATGAATATTACGACCTTGGTCGCAGTATGATGATACAAAGGTGTTGGCCTAAGGTTACAATCACCCATGATTAGTGTATTTTGATGATTACAAAACATATTAGTTTTTTGTACTAATAATATTTGTTGTTTAAGTGTGTTTCAGGTTTCTATTCATTCTAGAAGTCTTCTCTCACAAATACAAGGATTTGGACTCAAGTCAACTCCAATTGGGCTCAAGGAACAAGTGTTGAAGATCATATGAAGAAGCCTATTGAAGATCTTGAAGTCCTTAGAATCATTGTAAGAATAGAATGTTAAAGTTTGAGTCTTGGTTATTTGGCTCTAGGATACACACACACACAAAATTTGGTTTTGATAAATTTGGTCTTGTTTTCATTTTCAAAATTTGGTTTCATGCCTTAGTAGAGATTTACATGAACCTAAGTTTTATAAAATAAATATCTTGTCTAGATCATGTATACATACTCCTACTAACATGTTACTCTAGTTTGTTTAAACCTAAAACAATTTTTCAAATTTTTCCAAGTTCAAAATCCTGCAGTTTTTCCCATTTCAGGCTGACCGGCCGACCGGCCCGGTCGACCGGCGCCATAGCCTGGACGTGCACGTCTGTGCACGTCCGTCGGTCGACCGCACCGGTCGACCGACCAAGAGCACACTGCTCTCTGGTTTTCTGAGTCGACCGGACCGGTCGACCGGAAGAAGAAAACTGTGTTTCCTCTTTCGGGACGGTCGACCGGACCGATCGACCGAGAGCCAACGGCTCTTTGCAGCTGGGCTGGCGGTCGACCGGACCGGTCGACCGCCAGGCCTGCAACAATCCAACGGCTCTTTCCTCTTTGGGCTATTCTGAAAATCTGTTTCTTTTTTCTGCTTTAACAGACTTTTAGAGAGTTGTTGGGGAGCTTTTGCAGGTCAAATTAGGTGTAAAGAAATTATTTTTAACCTATTTTCAACCCTATAAATAGAGGAGAAGTCTCTCTTGCATAGTATCAAGAAAATCCTCAAGTTTGTGTTGTTTTCAAAAGAGAAAAGAAAAGAGTTTAAAGCCTTCATTCCAATTCTTTTAAAGTTTGTTTTTCAGTTGTGTTTGATTGTCTATATCACTCTACAACTGAAGTTTTCTCACCACACTTCATAGAGCCAAAAATCCTATACTCATTCTATAGTGAAGTTGTAATAGAAGTGAGAGTGTTTGTAAAAGAGTTTGAGAAAAGTGTAGTGATCTTGTTGTGATCACTTTGTTCTTGTAATCCTTTCCTTGTGGAGCAACCTCTTCGGTAGAGGTCCTTTGTACTCGGTGGAGCTCGGTGCACGGTCTTCGGTAGACCAAATTGTAAAGGCGTCCTCGGTGGATAGTGGAAACCCTTCACGGAGGTGAAGGCGGGAGTAAAGTGGTGGCTCGAACCTCGAAACAAATATTTGTGTTTGCGATTGCCTTTGCGTCCAATTCTTTCTTTAAATTCCTCTAACACTTTATTGCTCCTTATTACTTGCTTGTGATCTTGTATCTTCCTTGTGCTTTTAATTCTAGCTTGTAATTCTTGTGATATATTGTGTGCATCTCATTTCTCATCATCATACTTTGCCTTGATCGATCATATCTCAATACAATAAGGTTGCATTGCGCACCTCTAACCCATATCTAGGGGAATTGGGAGGAAGGAGTTCAGAACCTCGCAAGGGGTATTCGGCTCTTAGTCTTGTTTTTGAGAGATCGTTGCATCATTCATCATACTTAGTTCAAAAAGATCATTAGATTAGCAATTACACCTATTCACCCCCCCCTCTAGGTGTTTTTCAATTGGTATCAGAGCTTGGACTCTAGGATTTGGTTTAACAACCTTAGAGAAGATCCTAATTTGCTAATCATTTCATTCATATTCATATAGTAAAAATGGCCGATGGAATTAAGACCCCTCCTAAGTTTGATGAACTTAACTTTCCCATATGGAAAGTTAAGATGACCGTGTTTTTTGCAATCTCTAGGTAGCCGAGTTGCAAAAGCCGTGACTAAGTCCTTTAGTGTACCCCCCGGTGACGAATCCACTTGGTCTGAAATAGAGACTAAGGAATTCGATGCCAATGCCAAAGCTCACTATGCACTTCTACAAGCCCTTAATGATGATGACATTTCTAGGGTTATCCATTGCAAATCCGTATATGAGATTTGGTCACACTTGATAGTCACACATGAGGGGACCTCACAAGTAAAGAAGGCTAAGATTGACCTTCTTCGGTCCCAATATGAAACATTTAGCATGCAAGAAAATGAAAGCATAGATGATATGGTTACAAGATTTACCAAGATTACTAATGGACTCTCTTCTTTAGGTGAAGATATCAACAATGATCAAAGAGTAAGGAAGATCATCCGAGCTCTTCCTACTTCATGGGAAGTTAAAGCAACAACCTTGAAGGAACTCAACGACAATGAAGAGATGGAGCTTATAGGTCTCATTGGGAACCTCAAAACCCATGAGATGGAAAGGAAAGCAAGGGAGGATATGGCTCCTTTCAAAAAGAAGACTATCGCCTTCAAGAGTCAAGCTACACACTCCGATGAAGACGATGAAGAAGAAGATGATGAGGAGCTCTCACTCCTTATTAAGAATGTCCGGAGGATGTACAACAAGGCGAAGTACCAAGGTAGAAGAAGATGGCAAGGAGGCAAAGAAGAAAGAAGGATCACTTGTTTCAATTGCCAAAAGCCCGGACACATTGTTGCGGAGTGTCCGGACAAAGCTAAGCCCTCCACATCAAAGAAGCCCTACAAGAGGAAGGCTATGAAGGCAACTTGGGATTCGGAGACCGAATCCGAGGAAGAAATAGACACCGCCAACATGTGCTTCATGGCTAATGAAGGCACAAGCAAGGTAACCTCTTCCCCTTCCCATGATAATGAGCTTTCTATGGATGAATTAGAAGAGGCTTTTGTTGAGTTGTCACAAAATTATGATTTCTTAAAGAAAAAGTATTTAAAAATGAAAAAGAAAAATGAATCTTTAGTCATCAAGTTTTTACTCTTACAAAAGAAAAGGATGATTTGGTTTCCACCTTGGCCACTACTAAAAATGATTTTGAAAAATATAAGATTTCTTGCAAAGGTAAGGCCCCACTAATTGATTCTAATGAAGTTTCTATGCTTAAGGAAAGATTAGACTCATTAAGTGTTGTTTTGAAAAATTGTGAGTTTAACAAGAAGAAATTGAGGCTATGTTTCCTAAGAAACAAGCCCCAAAGAAAAATGCTCATGCTCATGTTCATGCTACACAACCTAAACAACATGGCAAAACCCCAAAACATGCTCACACTACACGTACACATCATGCATTCATGTATGGTAGAGTGTTCTCATGTTCACATTGTGGGCGGAAAGGACACTTAGCCAATTTTTGCTATGATAGACTAAATGCATCACATCATAATATTTGGGTTCGAGGCACTAACTTTAAAGGACCCAAGAAAGTTTGGGTACCAAATCACAATTATGTTAAATGATTTAGGTACTTTCCAAAGCCCAACGACGTAGAGGATTGTGGTATCTTGATAGCGGTTGCTCAAGGCACATGACTTGGGACATCAACAACTTTGCAACCCTATCAAGATATCATGAAGGTGGCACCGTCACCTTCGGAGATGACGCCAAGGGTAAAATCATCGGTATTGGTAATGTAAAACTTGGCACCTCTCCTTTAATTGAAAATGTAATTTTTAGTTGATGGCCTCAAGCATAATCTCTTGAGTGTTAGTCAACTTTGTGATAAAGGTTTTGATGTTGTTTTTGATAATGTTGCTTGTAAAGTAATTGATAGAACTTCTAATGTTTGTGTATTTTCCGGTTTTCGTGAAAGTAATGTTTATATGATTGATATGTTAAATATGTCTTGTAATATTACTTGTTTGAAAGCCCTCGATGATGACTCTTGGTTGTGGCATAGGAGATTAGGCCATATTTCTTTTGATCACATTTCTAGGTTAAACACAAAGGAAATGGTGAAAGGTATTCCTTGCTTGAATTTTGAAAAGGACCGAGTTTGTGACGCATGTCAATTTGGGAAACAAACTAAGTCTTCTTTCAAGTCAATTAAGGATATCATGACATCACGTCCTTTGGAGTTAATCCATATGGATCTTTTTGGCCCTACACAAACCAAAAGTCTAAGTGGGAATAGATTTGCTTATGTTTTGGTTGATGACTTTTCAAGGTTTACTTGGGTTTTCTTTCTTGAACACAAAAACAAGCATTTTCGTATTTCAAACTTTTAAGAAAAGAGTTGAAAAAGAAAAGATTTTCGATTTTGAGAATAAGAAGTGATAGAGGAGGTGAATTCATTAACCAACCCTTTACCACTTTTTGTGATGAACATGGAATAAAGCATGAACTATCTTGTCCTAGAACTCCACAACAAAATGGAGTAGTTGAATGGAAAAATAGAACATTATAAGAGATGGCTAGGACAATGCTAAGTGAATATGGTCTACCACATTATTTGTGGGCCGAGGCCGTCAATACATCATGCTATATATCAAATCGTGTTTTCTTATGTAAAAATACTACTAAACTTCTTTTGAAATGTACTTTTCTAGAAAATCAAATGTTTCTTATTTCAAAGTTTTTGGATGCAAATGTTTTTTTTTAAATACAAAAGATAATTTAGGAAAGTTTGATGCTAAATCTTATGAGGCTATTTTTGTAGGTTACTCAAACACTAGTAAGGCTTATAGAGTTTTCATTAGATCATCATTGACTATTGAAGAGTCTATTCATGTTAAGTTTGAGGAATCTAACAAGTTTGTTAAGAATGTTGTAGAAATAGATGCATTGGATGAAGGTTTGGAGAAAGTGACCTTGGAGGATGCTTCTACTATGGGAGACAAACCAAAGGATGATGAAGGAAGCGAAGCTAAGGTGGAAGAGGCACAAGGAAATGAAAATCAAACACATGAGGTGGAGCCTACTCAACCACTACCAAAGGATTGGAGATACAATCCACATCATCCCAAGGACCTCGTCATAGGTGAAGTATCAAAGGGGTAACTACTCGCTCTAGACTTCATGACTATTGTGGTAACTATGCATTCATTTCTCATATTGAACCCAAAAATGTCCTCGAAGCCGAGGCCGATTCATATTGGTTGCTAGCCATGCAAGAGGAGCTCAATCAATTTGAGCGCAACAAAGTTTGGCACCTTGTTCCTAGGCCCCATGATAGACCAACAATTGGTACTAAGTGGATCTTTAAGAACAAGTTGGATGAATCGGGTAATGTAGTTAGAAACAAGGCTAGGTTAGTTGCCCAAGGTTACACTCAAATCGAAGGGATCGATTTTGAAGAAACCTTTGCACCCGTAGCACGGCTTGAAGCCATACGGATGACACTAGCATTTGCCTCATATAAAGATTTCAAATTATTTCAAATGGATGTTAAAGTGCTTTTCTAAATGGATTTATTGAAGAGGAGGTGTATGTTGAATAACCCCCCGGGTTTGTTGATCCTACACATCCGGATTTTGTTTTTAAATTAGATAAAGCTCTTTATGGTTTAAAACAAGCCCCTAGGGCTTGGTATGAAAGACTTTCTTCATTTTTGATTTCAAATGGTTTTAAGAAAGGTAAAATTGACACAACTTTGTTTACAAAACATGTAGAAAAGGATATTCTTATTGTGCAAATTTATGTGGATGATATTATTTTTGGTTCTACTAATGAATCTCTTTGCAAAGCTTTTGAATCATGCATGAAGGATGAATTCGAAATGTCTATGATGGGGGAACTCAACTATTTCCTTGGACTCCAAATCAAGCAAAAGAAGGATGGGATCTTCATCAATCAAGCCAAGTACACAAAGGAACTAATCAAAAGGTTTGGGCTTGAAGGATCGAAAGTAAGCAAAACTCCCATGGCAACAACTACAAAGCTTGACAAGGATGAACAAGGTAAAAGTGTAGACATTAAATTATATCGTAGCATGATTGGTAGCTTGCTTTATTTGACGGCTAGTAGGCCGGATATCATGTTTTCCGTTTGTCTTTGTGCACGTTTTCAATCTTGTCCTAAAGAGTCTCACATAATTGCGGTTAAACGCATAATTAGATACCTTAAGGGCACCATTGAAATGGGTTTGTGGTATCCGAAAACCGGCCAATTTTCAATGACTAGTTTTTTCGGATGCCGACTATGCGGGTTGTAGGGTAGATAGGAAGAGCACAAGTGGAACATGTCAATTCTTGGGTAATTGTCTTGTATCTTGGTCTTCCAAAAAGCAAAATCGGTAGCCCTTTCAACCGCCGAGGCGGAGTATGTTGCAGCCGGAGCTTGTTGTGCACAAGTTCTTTGGATGAAACATACTCTCCTTGACTATGATTTACACTTTGATCATGTTAAAATATTTTGTGATAATACTAGTACTATTCATATGACAAAGAATACAAATCAACATAGTAAAACCAAACACATTGACATTAGGTATCACTTTCTTAGAGATCATTATGAGAAGGTGATATTGATATTGATTATGTTTCTACCGATTTTCAACTTGCCGATATTTTTACTAAACCTCTAGATTATGCTAGATTTTCATTTATTTGTGGTGAGTTGAATGTTTGCATGATAGATTCTTAAAATATTTCTATTTTGTTTTGATTTTAACCCTTTTTGATGTATGACAAAAGGGGGAGAAAAATATATAAGTTTAATTTAAGTGTTTATTGAAAAAGAAATAAGTTTGCTTATAGTTTGAGTTTAGTTTATTTACTATAAGTTTAAAGAGAAAAAGTATAAGTTTAATTGGTATTAAGTTTGATTTCAATTGGTATTAGAGCTTTTGACAAAAATATTGGGTTTTCAATGCTTCATGTATCTCACTAATAGTTATTTTTTTTACATAGCATTGTTTGAGGGGGAGCTTTCCAAGCTCTTCTTCCTTTATTTGTTTAAATAACTTATATGTTTTGTCATCATCAAAAAGGGGGAGATTGTTGGCCAAGGTTACAATCACCCATGATTAGTGTATTTTGATGATTACAAAACATATTAGTTATTTGTACTAATAATATTTGTTGTTTAAGTGTGTTTCAGGTTTCTATTCATTCTAGAAGTCTTCTCTCACAAATACAAGGATTTGGACTCAAGTCAACTCCAATTGGGCTCAAGGAACAAGTGTTGAAGATTATATGAAGAAGCCTATTGAAGATCTTGAAGTCCTTAGAATCATTGTAAGAATAGAATGTTAAAGTTTGAGTCTTGGTTATTTGGCTCTAGGATACACACACACACAAAATTTGTTTTGATAAAATTTGGTCTTGTTTTCATTTTCAAAATTTGGTTTCATGCCTTAGTAGAGATTTACATGACCTAAGTTTTATAAAATAAATATCTTGTCTAGATCATGTATACATACTCCTACTAACATGTTACTCTAGTTTGTTTAAACCTAAAACAATTTTTCAAATTTTTCAAGTTCAAAATCCTGCAGTTTTTCCCATTTCAGGCTGACCGGCCGACCGGCCCGGTCGACCGGCGCCATAGCCTGGACGTGCACATCTGTGCACGTCCGTCGGTCGACCGCACCGGTCGACCGACCAAGAGCACACTGCTCTCTGGTTTTCTGAGTCGACCGGACCGGTCGACCGGAAGAAGAAAACTGTGTTTCCTCTTTTGGGACGGTCGACCGGACCGGTCGACCGAGAGCCAACGGCTCTTTGCAGCTGGGCTGGCGGTCGACCGGACCGGTCGACCGCCAGGCCTGCAACAATCCAACGGCTCTTTCCTCTTTGGGCTATTCTGAAAATCTTTTCTTTTTTCTGCTTTAACAGACTTTTAGAGAGTTGTTGGGGAGCTTTTGCAGGTCAAATTAGGTGTAAAGAAATTGTTTTTAACCTATTTTCAACCCTATAAATAGAGGAGAAGTCTCTCTTGCATAGTATCAAGAAAAATCTCAAGTTTGTGTTGTTTTCAAAAGAGAAAAGAAAGAGTTTAAAGCCTTCATTCCAATTCTTTTAAAGTTTGTTTTTCAGTTGTGTTTGATTGTCTATATCACTCTACAACTGAAGTTTTCTCACCACACTTCATAGAGCCAAAATCCTATACTCATTCTATAGTGAAGTTGTAATAGAAGTGAGAGTGTTTGTAAAAGAGTTTGAGAAAAAGTGTAGTGATCTTGTTGTGATCACTTGGTTCTTGTAATCCTTTCCTTGTGGAGCAACCTCTTCGGTAGAGGTCCTTTGTACTCGGTGGAGCTCGGTGCTCGGTCTTCGGTAGACCAAATTGTAAAGGCGTCCTCGGTGGATAGTGGAAACCCTTCACAGAGGTGAAGGCGGGGAGTAGAGCGGTGGCTCGAACCTCGAAACAAATATTTGTGTTTGCGATTGCCTTTGCGTCCAATTCTTGCTTTAAATTCCTCTAACACTTTATTGCTCCTTATTACTTGCTTGTGATCTTGTATCTTCCTTGTGCTTTTAATTCTAGCTTGTAATTCTTGTGATATATTGTGTGCATCTCATTTCTCATCATCATACTTTACCTTGATCGATCATATCTCAATACAACAAGGTTGCATTGCGCACCTCTAACCCATATCTAGGGGAATTGGGAGGAAGGAGTTCAGAACCTCGCAAGGGGTATTCGGCTCTTAGTCTTGTTTTTGAGAGATCGTTGCATCATTCATCATACTTATTCAAAAAGATCATTAGATTAGCAAT
>JAVJIF010024609.1:0-81796 GCA_038442645.1 Agave tequilana
TTGCACTTAGCATGTGCAACAAGCCGTTAAACCCCTAGTTACCCTAGAGGACGAGTGTTGTCTCGTGAGGGTTTTCAGCGGATTACACCCCACAAAATCCATAAAAAGGAAATATTGAAATACTTTGAAAGACTAAGTAATCTATAAGTTTTTAGGATCCTCACTTTTATTCATTCTTAGACTTAGTCTTTATAAAGTAAATTGTTTTCATTTTTAAGTAAGGATCAAAATTGAATTTTGTGTATAGTCTTTTTCGTTACCAAAAATCATATGCATCCTTATGAATTTATACTAAGAATTCCTAATTTGAACTCTCATGCCTCTCTATATATATTTTTTCTTCTTCTTTTTTTTTTAATATGTTATAACTCATCTAATTTCTTTCGTGTAAGCATCAAGGCTTCTTGAGCCCTCATACCTAACTAATTGACTATTAGAGTGTTAGTACATATTTAAGTAATTTTTCCTTAATTTCCTTAGGCTTTCTAATCCACCCATGTACGAACTTAACAGTCGGTGGCTCCCAAACCGGTTGGCTTTAGGGCACCAGGTGAGAAAACACCCCGCGGACTCAAATTCGAGTGAACTAGGCCCCAAAACTAAGGACTTTATTTTATTTACTCACCTTTAGGCATGATACTTATGCTTCTTGAGGCACATGTATCCAGCTCAATTAGTGATTTTCTTTTTTTTTTTTTTTATATGAGGCCAAAGGTCTTCGTCTTAGAATCCTAGATATGCATTAGGTATGCGAATTTTCATTAAAGTAAAAATCAAGACTACTATTATTCAATTTCTCCTCCTATACCTAAAATTTAAACAATTTATTTATTTTGACCGGGTTTTTAGAAATCCTAATCATGATTTTCCTAATTCTTAAGACTACTTAGATTTCTTTCAAAAGATAAGTCAAAATATTGTCCTTTTTATAACATTTTTTTATTAGCAATTTTTTGTTAGTTTCTACCTATGTTAGTATGTTAGTAAAGCCTACCCCCACACTTATCTCATGCATTGTCCTCAATGTATGAATGAATGCTATATGCATGAAAAAGAACAAGGGAAGGCAGAAGTTACCTCAAGGTGGTGGTTCCGGGTGGTGGTCTAATTGGTCCCGAAAGGCGGCCCAATCAAGATAATGTGGTAGTTCACGGGACCTACCTTTATTGACCTCTTTTTTATTACATATTTACAGTCCCCAGAATGAATAGGATCATGGAAGATCCTCTGTGAAACTTACTCCCTTTACATGACCAGTCCTGGAAAATCATCACAGTCATTGTCTATACCTATGTCAATCAAAAGAATGTGACTTGATAGAATGGTTGATTTGGACTCAGAATGATCGGTTCAGGAACTAATACCGACTCAGGAAAGGAAACTCAAATCAAGTAAGGGTTCAGGAGTCGGGCTAGGTTCAAGAATTGGGTCCAAGTCAAGAATTAGAAACTCAAGTCTACAATCATTTTCTCACAATTGAATGTGACTCAATGTTGCTGATTCAAGTTCAGGAATGATAGGTGTGGGAATCAAAACTGACTCTAAAATATTTCTAAGTCGGGTAACAAAACAGGAGTCAATAGTGATTCGGGAATTTGAACTTGGTCATAGATTTGGGAATCTAGGTCACATATCTCATTAGTTTCAATCTCATAAAAATTAGAACTTGCCAATTTGTCAAGGGGACTTTCAAAAGTATGAAATTGGTCAAGTTCACTATGATGATCTTCAAAAATGGTGATTCAATTCATGATCTATGGGCACAGGATAAATGTTGGCTCAGAAAGTTGGTCCAATTGGGTAAGGATACTGGAGTCAACATAGATTCGAAGATGGAACTGAATCGTAAAGTTGGGGATCGAGTTCACATTCACAATCTATTCAATCTCATGAAATTAAAACTAGCCAATTTGTCCAAGGATTGAGATTGGTCCAGTTCATATTGATGTGATGAAATTGAATTTTGATCAAGGTCTTCTAGATAGGATGATTCTTGGTTCCTATCAACTTGGTTGGTAAGTTCAAGAATGTTTGAAAGTCTAGAAATTTGATCATTTTATCTCTTGCAACCGATCCACTTTTTCTTCTAACCCATTGAATGGATCATTGGAGGATTGAAACATGGTGATGTGGAAAAGACGTGTACGAAGATATGGTTGAACGGTGGTTGACCATATGGCTCAGGGGTGTTGAATCCCCATTGACTCTGTGAAGAGTAGTGATGATTATTCCAATCTTGTTCATAGTATTGGGGCTGGGCATGTAATGATTCGGATAAGACCAATCTGGCACACTAGGTTGGTTAGAGTTATGATATGTCGGGTTGGTAATATCGAAAAAGAGGTTGGTGTATAATATGGATCCTCATTAAAATTGAAAAAAATTATTGTTATAGGCCATATCACACAAAACAAACAAAAGAAAGAGAAAAAACAAAAAACAACAAAAAAATTTTCTAACCTAAGTTAGGGTTAGACCTATGACCTAGACGACTCTAACTGGTTTAGACTGTCCACGGGAGGTAGGGTGCAGACTTTGACCAAAGTTAATCAGCCAGGTCCAGGGCAAGAGTGGTGGGAGGTTTTCCGTCAAAGACGTTCCTTAATTAAATAACCACCAATCTTCGGGCTTTCGGCCCTCAATCCCCTTCCTAGACACTGATTTGGCAAGAGTCAACTTCCAGCACTGTTCCCCTTAGGATAAACCTCCTAATTGAGTCCGAGATGTCCCTAGGGCCAACGTTCTAGTCAATTTTAATTAGGGTTAGGGTTGTGAGTGCTGGAATATGATTTTTGGGCCAAGGAAGGGTGATTAATCCCCACCTTATCTTGTTAATAGTTATGCCCTTAAAATAAATTTGTGCAAGTGTACAAAATATGTAAATAAGATTCACTCAAGCATCAACCAAGAGATGAGTCTATTCTACATGCAATGCGAACGTACCTTGCTCCAGCACTCGTCAACAGTAAAATAAAGGAATTGAAAAGACACGTGCCTATATGCAACGTCTAATCAATTTTTATCTTTAACAACAAGTATTTTATTGTTGATAATTATCAGTAAGTAGGGTTATCACAGAACAAAGTTTAACAGAGTAGTAGACAGATATTGCAATTTGCAGCAACCTGCAAAAAGATGGATCAGTGGGAATTACTCAGGCCGCGGTTTCGCGGCAATTGCCCGCGTTTCCGCGGCTCTGAAGTAGGCTCTTGTGCTCTGCCTTCGAGGGCAGAGGCACAGAGTTGCTATATGTCCACTTCTGCTGTCAGTTCCCTGTTCTCCAAACCTGCAAACAGAAAGAATAAAAGAATTAGTTAAAAAATTTTTATTTTTAGAGAAAAACTTACCGTCCCTCCCCGGCAACGGCGCCAAATTTTGATTGAGATTTTTCTGACACAAAATAAGAAATATTAGATCTGAGAATTAAAGGTGTACAAGTGCTCAATACTATCCGCTGTAGCAAGGCTATGCGGGTCGTGATCCTCAGGGAGGGACTAGCGATGGAAGCGTTTGTAAGTTTTACCCTAAAAATTATTTATTTTAAAGCTAAATTAAGAAGAAGGCGGTATTTACAATGAGTCGGCAAAATAAAGAATTGTAGAAGAGTTGTGATTTATCTACAAAAAGAAAAGAAGAATAAAAATAAAATAAAAGAATACTAACCTTGGTTGAGGAACAATATGAAATCTTAACACTTTCTACCTTGCTTTGGAGGCATGAACGCATAAAGTATAGGATTGATCTCAGTCCCCTGTTCGCATTAGATCATCAAGCCTTGGCAAGCATGAATTGATACGTACCTTGAGGAGGAGAACATCTCCATGAAATATCGTTGGCTCTCGCTAAGACTCGTTATATTCGTTCTTCAGAAATCACTTGCATGCTCATATACAATCAACATAGATCAAAGAGAATAAAGTAGAAAACAAAAAGAAAACAAAAAGAAAAGTAAAGCAATGACTAAACAAAAGAAAAGATTACCTTTATTAATCAGTACAATGGCAGAGAAGAGGAAGGTACATCAGTGTCACGCTCAACATAAGTCTCTCTCTCTCTTGAAATAAAAAGAAAAACCTAATTACAAAAGAAGAAAACCTAGAAGAAACCCTATTTTGGCCCTGTACTGTGCTGGACGACGTTCTGTTTGCACTGCAGGGGGTATTTATGGGCGCAGAAGGAGTTAGAGTCCGAACACAAGTCGTACACAAAAGCCGTTGCCCTGGCTTATCTGAATTGCCGTGGAAATGCGGCATTTGCCGTGGAATTGCGGCATTTTGGTGGCAGATTGCCACGCGCTTTGGCGCGTGGCTTCTCCTGATCCGTCCATCTGGGCGTTTGCTTCTGAAAGCTGCATCCTGGCTCTTTATCATGGGATTTGGATATAACTTGGGAATCAAGTTATCTAGATTTCAAATCTCCCAATATCTTTATCCACGAGAATTTCCTTATCTTTGCACTCTTATCTTTGGCTTTTATCCTAATCCTGCAAGTGTTTAGGGTTGGATAGAAGTCTATCCTTCCCTCTTCTTTGATAATTGCAACTTTAGCCCTTGTGTATTTGCACTTTGACAATTGATATTTGCACTTTGCACTTGGGCTTCAAATGTGGGCTTTTGGGCTCTTTTTAAGCTTTAATTCTTTCTTTTTATTATTTCGAGGCCTGCACACAATAAATCACAAAATATTAATAATGTGCAGAATTAATGAATAAATATGAAAATGTGATGGTAAATGTTATGATAAAAATGCACTTTTCACTACCAATCAATGGACTGATGGACATACATTTGATGCACCGCTATCAAGGAAGTTTGTGGGACAACCACCATGTTTTGGAGAATTAGAGTATAGTTCTTTATTTGGTAACTATCTCTAAAACTCCTACTTTAGTTTACATGCTTTTCATTGATAATTTCTTTAGCTGTTCATGTTTTTGTGCTTCATGTGGTAAATACTAATTTAAATGTAGTTTTTATCAAAACTTGTGTTTATACTTGTACAAGTAGTAACCAACAAATTGATTCATATATGTTTGCACTTCATTGTTCATTTGTACTCACTATATGCACATGTATAACCTAGTTTTGATGATTTACTCATTTACACTTGTTTTGCCTATTTTCATGTTTTACTTCATGTATATGTATTTTATATTCACAACTAATAAATTTACATGTATGCCCCTTGAGTCTCTTGCCTTCATGCAAACTATATCATAAACTCTTTTTATATTTAGGATTTGTATGCATATTATAGTTTTGAATAAAACATACATATACCTAGAAGTTTGTTTTTAAGATGAAAAATGAATTTTTATGACTTTCATCTTTAATTGAAAAATGAATTTTCATGATTTTTGTTTGATAAAATGATATTTGTTTCGAGCTTTATTGATTCTTCATGAGAAATGCTAATTACATGATTCTTGTGCACTTACCTTTATTTGTTTATTCATGACTTTGTTTCATGATTATTTTGAGCCTATAGATTTCGAGTGTCAAACTTTATGTATTTAGTATGTTTCATGATAGACATATGATTTGGTTTCATGTTTTGAAGGATCTTTAACTAGCTTTTCAAAAATTATTTTAACTAGTTATTGTTCTTCAATTTGTAGTGATTTTCAATACTAAAATATTTTCAAAATTATTTTGAAAAACCCCTACCAACACCGTTTTGGGTGGACGGATGGGCGAGTATGCCTTGTAAGTTTTATTAAAAATCTTTATCTTGAGCATATAAAGGGTGGTAGTTATGAGTTATATACTTGATTTACATTGTTATTTCAATTGGTATCTCAATTGATATTTTTTGTATATACTAATATTTTGTTTTCTATATATGTATGCTTCATATTTCCATAATTTTAATTCCTATTGGTATTGTCCTTTCCATACATATATATGTTTGAAAATCAAGCACCCTCAAATACATATATTTATACTTGATTCTCAAGATGTTTTACAATATTTTAAAAACAAAGTATGTTTATGCTAAGCTTAATTCAAATCTTCATTTCAATTGATTTATCATTGATATCTTTTTTATAAGCTTATGCATTATCTTCAAATGGTATTTTTTGTACAATTAGTATTTTTATTGATATCAAAATGCACAATATGTTTCAATTGGCATCTATTGATCTATTTTTTCAATTGGTATCCATGAAAATTTATATTGGTATTAAAATATAAAATACTTTCTTCATTGGTATCAAAATTTCAATTGATAAATGTTTCAATTACAATTAAAATTCAAAATTTGTAATGATTATTTACAATTTGGTATCTTAAAATTTGATTTACTAAGATATCTCAAAATTTTTTATTGAGAAAATTCAAATTTTTTGTTTTAATAAGAATAATTAAAAATTTTTGATCTATATTGCCTATATTCAAGGAGAGCTTACATCTCTTCTACATATAGATTCATGTTGAGTGTATCTTATACTGAGGAGCTGACAACTCTTCTTTATGCGGTACACGTGTGTAGGCGGAGCTTACATCTCCTTTATGCATTGCATATTATGTGTTATGTGAATTAGGGCTTGTCATTGAAAGATCACCTAGAGGGGGGGGTGAATAGGTGATTATGCTAATCTAGTCAACTCAATGCGGAATTTAAAAACTAAATGCAATACACTCAAGTGCAATCAACAAATGATGCACACACAACCAAGCCAAGCAATTATGAATGCACAATTATGAATAGTTGCAAGGCACAAAGTAAAGAGAGAGATAGAGAGAGTCAATGGATCAAGCGCAAACAACAAGATATGTTACGAGGTTCGAGCACCCAGCCTACATCCCCGCCTTCGACACACGAAGGATTTCTAATCCACTAGCAAGTCCACAAAGAACTCTAACAAGGAGTACCCACTCTCTCTTACAACCACAACCTCCTCCTTGAGGCAAGCTCCAATCCAACCAAAACAATCACCTCACAACCCGAGGGATTAGCACAAAGCAAACATAAGGATCACCTCACAACTTGAGGGATACAACCCAAGGCACAAAGCCAAACAAAGATTGAGTTTTTAACTTGGTGGTCTAAACAACAACATCAAACAATCTCTTTTCTCACACACAAAGATCCTATAGAAAAGATAGTAGATTTTTGCTCAAGTGTGGAGAAAACCAAGGGATTTGAAACCAGCAACTCAAAGAAATCTTTGGGAAATAATAGAAATGAAGATAGTGAAGTTCAAACAAACTTTTCCCAAAATCCCTTTTCTTTGTTTTCAAACCCTAATAAAAACACCAAAAAGATTGTTCAATTGAATCAAAAAACTCTTTTAATTGCTGTGAAAACACCAGAGAGTAGGAAAAATTCGCAAAAAAATCTAGAGAAAAACTCTTTCCAATGGGGTATTTATAGACTCCAGAAAAATATAGCCGTTGGTAGCAGAAATGCCAGAATACACTGCCGGTCGACCGGTTCCGGTCGACCGTCCCAACGGTCAATTTTGCCCGTTGGCAGCTGCCGGTCGACCGCCCGGTCGACCCAAACAAACAGAGAGCTCTGCTCTCAGTCCCGGTCGACCCGGCCGGTCTACCGTCCCAGTGTCTCCAAAAGTGCACAGATCTGTGCACGTCGGTCGACTGGCCCCGGTCGACCGACTTCGTCCTAGTCGACTTGGTCAGTTGACTTAGTCGACTGTTGAAGCCCGGAACAGAAAACTGGGTTAGAAACATATTTAAAATTCTTTTATCATTTCTAAAAATCACCAAAATAGTTTTATCATTTTGCATTGATATATAAACATGTGGTAAAAAGTTTAGCTCAAATATCAATCAATGTGTCTTATCATTTTTACCAAAAACCGAAAACTGTATTTTCTAAAAATTTGGATTTTGAATAGAAAATACGTTTTGTCTAAAACTCTTCCAAATACAAAAATATGATATTTAAACACTTGAAGCATGATGCATATGGATAGAAATTCAATATACATGAAACAAATATATATCATAGTTTTTGTCATTAATTCCAAAATATTTTTGTCAAAAATACCAAAACATATAACACATGAATAAGGGAGTCAAAACTAAGTTTGTCTAGGAAATTAAAGCATGCATGTATATAGAACAAATCATATATACATTAAACCATGTAAACTTGTTTTGATCTATCTATTCATGAAAACCAAGATCGGTTAAACCTAAAACCGAAAAACCAAAAACCAATATTCAAACATGAAACGTGTGTGTTGTGAACTTGAGCATTATCAACTATTCTAATCTTTACAATTTGGATTATAAACACAAAAATAAACTATGGTACCGATGTCTTCTTATAGAGCGCAATCTCCAACCGACTCGATCCAAAACTCCTTGATCCATCGAGCAAGTGCTATATGTGATCTTTGACGCTCGGGCTCTTGAATCAACTTGTGAAAGATGTGTGGAAGCTTTCACCAACTAATAACTGATTAATGATCTGAAACTGAAATCACAAGATTATTAGTACACATAACTACATGAGTTAATCCATCATCAAAACTAGGGTGGAAGGCCTTTGGGCCAACAATCTCCCCCTTTTGATGATGACAAAACTCATGGAGTTATATATGCATGGATTAAAGTTAAGCTTCAAGAAGCTCCCCCTTAACTCATGCATAACAAATAATAAAATATATGCAATGAATGTACATAACATGTATGCATCAATATGCATAAAACACAAACACATGTTCTAGAAGTTCTAATTACCAATTAAATTAATAAAGCATTATAAAAACACTAGATGCTCTAAATACCAATAAAACTTAATATATGAAAAAACAAAAGTATGCATATATAAAACCAAATATTATCTCCCCCTTTTGTCAATCATCAACAAAGGGGTAAACAATCAAAACAATAATGAGGGGTAAAAATTTTTTTCCCTATTTGTCAATCAAAACAATAAACAATGTTCTCCCTCTTTTTGTCTAAAACAAAAAACAAGGTCAATAAGGGGTGACTATAAACAAATGATATCAATAGATAAATATGTCAATGAAGCATCTTGATATCAATAGAAAATAAATAAGGATCAATAAATGTTATATGCTATATACATTCATGAAGAGGAAGACGCTAAGTTAGCTTCCCTAAACATATGCATTACATGAAAGAGGGATGTTAAGCCCTAATTCACATAACACCATTATGTAATGCATAAGAGGAGATGTGAAGCTCCCCCTACACACGTGTACCATATAAAGAAGATATGTTAAGCTCTTCAATACACAATACACTCAACATGAATCTATATGTAGAAGAGATGTTAAGCTCTCTTGCATATAGTCAATACAAATCAAACTTTTGTATTTTTCTTTAAACAAAATTTTTAGATACCAATTTAAAACACAAAACATCTTGATATCAAAAGATAATATTTTTCTTTAAGTCAAATAAACAATTGAAATGACTATATTTTTTTATCATAAAGCAAGGGAGTGGAAAACTAAATACCAATTGAAATATGAAAAACGAATTTTCTCCCCTTTATGAAATACCAACAAAAATTATGCGTAGGCTTGTAATAAGATACCAATTGAAAACTAAATCAATTGAAATGAAGTTAAAGCTCAAGCACTAGCATAAACAAGATTTGTGTGAAAGATTTATATCTTAAGCACAAATAAAATAAGTATATGTGTATGAAATAGAATGAGTACCAATCACTAATAGATGATACCAATTGAAAGTATACATACACAATAAACATATGAGTATACAAAAAGATCAAAATGATACCAATTGAAAGAGTTCAATGATACCAATTGACATAACAATAAGTTCAAGTGTATACATCATATTACTATACCTCCCAATCAAGGTTTAAGTTTTAAATGATTTTCATTTTAAAGCATACAAGACCATGATCTCCCATCCAACCTCCCATAGATGGTAGGGGTTTTCAAAAAATAGATTTAAAATGTGGTATGTTTGAAAATCTCTACCATAGTGAAAAATACGAACTAGTTATAGGAAAAACTTTTAGAACTAGTACGAAATCCTTCAAGCAAGGATAAAACACAATTGTTTTCCATGAAACATATGTAAATCACATGATCACTAAACACTCAAAATCCATAAAGTCCATTCAATTCTCATAAAAACAAATCATGAGTAAACTAATAAAGTGAGTGTACAAGTATAATGTGACACATATCGACATGAAAATATTCAATTAAGCTCATATGAAATTCCTTGAAAACATGAAATTCATCTAAGATTGAAATCACCAATTGAAATCATCTTAAAAACAAGAGATAAATGTGAAATCACTTAGTAAACATGAAATTCATCCAAACGATTTAAACTTCAAGGTATATGTATGTCATATACAAACTAAAGTATACATACATATCCTAAACATAATGAGTCCACAAAAGTATATGCATGAAGGCACGTGCTCAAGGATGTATATGTATAAATGATAGTTTGGACAAGATGGACATATACATGAAGTTAAGCAAATAAACACGAAATCGAGAAAAACTAAATTTTCACCAAGCTAATTTCATTTCAAGGATATGTATGAATTGTCAACACAATAAGTATACATACATATCCCTAAACACATTGAGTCCATATATATAGATTTGCATGAAAGGCAATGACTCAAAGGGTATACATGTATATCTTAAGGTTTGGCAAAATAAACAATACATGAAATGAAAACTCATATACATAAAACAATCCAAAAATAGGAATACAAGTTTAAAATGCATGAATCATCAAAACTAGGCTATACTAGTACATTTATGGGTACAAATGAGCATCCAAGCACAAACATATATAAAGATTTATTTGTCCCACTACATGTGCAAGTATAAATTCTAGTCTTAATGAAAACTAACATCTAAACAAGTAATCAAATCATTAAGCATAACGGGATATAAATCAACATGAAAGACATAAAATGATCATGAAGAACTTCCACATGCTATTAGAATCAAGAAATACATAATAGCCTATAAACATCAAACATGTGGCAAAATTAGAAATCATACAACACATCACCATTGTTAAACTATTACAACACAATTATTTATCAAAACATGAATCATTAAAACAAAAAGTCATAGTCAACCATATGATTTGCATGACAAAGATATGTGCATTAAACCTATGATTAACATGATAGCTAAGACATAAGGAGAACACAAAATATGGGTCCATACTAAACATGGTGTCTCAACAACTAATCATGTAAGCATAAGTTTAATAAACATGACGAATATCATACTAATCATGAAACAATAAAACAAACGAAAATCATAAACATCATAAACATCCAAATGGTCATAATGCATATGCATGTGCATTAGAACTAGGGCATACATGTTAGTTTAAACAAGGTGAGAACACTAAAATATAGATCCATATAAAACATGGGTGTTCAAGTAACTAAACATGTATAACACTATTCTAATGAGCATGGCATAAGCATAATGAATATAAAACATGGGTGTTCAAGTAACTAAACATGTATAACACTATTCTAATGAGCATGGCATAAGCATAAAGAACAATAAACCATGGCACGCTATAAATAGATGAACATGAAAAGCATGCAAAATAAAAAAAAAGGAGTTAGAGAATGATACCAAAACCGATGAAGGTGCATCTCTAATTCTCCAAACCACGGTGGTCCTCCCACCAAATCTCCTTGAGAGTGAAGCATCCAAATGGTTCTCTTTAGGCACGGAACGCATCCACTCCAAGGCACCAACACTCTCACGTTTTGCGAGAGCACCCACCTACATCAAAAAGTATAGAGGTGGTCTTTGGTACCCATTTCTTGTGGTCCACGGGGGTTAGTATCCTTTCTAACCCAAACAAGATTAGTTGCTAAATTTTCATGATAGATACGATCATAACAAAATCTAGCAAGATGGCCTTTTCGGCCACAATGTGTACATGTGTACACATGAGCATACGTGTAATGGTGGTGACCGTGGGAAGCATGTGTAAGCCGTGTAGTGTGCATGTAAGGATGGACCTTGTTTCTTGCGAACCAAGGTTTCCAAACGTGAATGATTTAATGTGCATTGGCTCAAAGTGGAGCCCAAACATTCAACACTTTTCTTCAAAGCATTTATATCTTTTCAATAGTGGAAGATAAAGTGGAGCATGCAATAGGTGTGCTAGAAGAAGAAGAAGCTATACTAGCATGGCACACATGAGAATCAATTTCAATTTTCAAAGATTCATTTTTCTTCAAAATCAAATCCAATTCTTTTGTAATTGAATCAATTTTATTTTTCAAAATAAGGTTATCTTTTAAAACATAATCAAATTTAGAAGATAAAACCTCATTGTTTTTCACAACATCATTGCAATCATTTTGTTTTTCAAAATCTCAATCTCATCAAGGGCAAGTCTAGTTGAGATCTTAGTGAGTCACGTTCACTAGTGATTGTTTTCCATTATGTTTGCAAAGGGGAAAAACTTACAAAAAAAGAGTTTGAGGAGCTAAATTACAAGTATTCTTAGAAAGATTACAAGTAGATCCCCTCAGAGATTCTGGAGAAGTGTGCCGATAGGAGTCTGGTCAGCGCGCGACCACTTTGTCCCTTTGACGATGCGAGCGATGAGATTCCCTTCTCGCCTGGTTCCGGGAATCAGAGAATAGAGGATTGGTAGAACCCTCTTGCTGCTTCTCAAAATCGCCTTCGATAAGGAATTCCTTCTCGCCTGGTTCCGGAGATTCCTTGAGAAGAAGGACGATGTTAGGGTATCAACACCCTGGATAGAGAAAGCAATTCTCTAAAAGGTCTCTGAATTCGAGAACACACGGTGCGTTATGAAGAAGCCTCAGTCGAAGAAGCTAATTGATCGATTCTTGCGATCAGAAGGCAATTGATGGCTCCTTCCTCTGCAATCCGATGCCTCTCCCTTGTGCCCCTGACGGGCTATTTATAGGGAAAGTAAGGGTATAATCGTCCCCTTTGAAGATATAGAAACAGATTGAACCGAATCTGTTTGAATCTGGAAAGTAGCCTTGCTGCGAGGCTATAATAGCTTCCGCGGAGCTAGAAAATGGCAAATCGGTTGATCTTTCCGATATGTTATGATCCTTTCCATATCGTTGATTGATTCTCCTTGATCCACTTACTCGTTTCAAGAGAGTCAAGAGATTGTGGCAATCACCTGCCATATTTGAATCCTGATTGGATTTGATTAGATTGAATCCGATCTCATCAGGAGATTTGATTGGTCAAAGGTTGACCATAGCAGGCTGATGGCGGAGCTGCCCGCTTTGAGGCTCATAGCGGAGCTAGAGGCAATTCCTGGCGAAGTCCGAAAAGAGGGTCTTCGGCGAAGCTATCAGTTAGCTTCCTGGCGGTGCTCTGGATGATGTTAGCCTCTCAAGCGAGGCTATCTCCTTGGGCTAATGTAATGCTAAATGCTAGCATTTTAGACCTGCTGAGGTCTGTTAGAAACAATCCGGGTTCACTGTTCTGCTTGCTGGATCAGTGGAGTCCATCGCTTCCTTGTCCCTTGGAGGTGGGTGAAAACTGGTCTTCAGCTCGTCTGTCCCTTGTCTTTTGTAAATGTCAACAAGTTTAGACATCGTTCGGACCAATGAGAATCTTGTCTTTTTTAAGTGTCAACAAGACCCCCTTCAAAGTTTTCGAAAGTCTGCAATAGCCCAGATTTCGAAATACTTTGAACTGCTGTGATGGTGGTGTGGAGTATGAACATCGCCATGATGGTTGAGTTCAGCTTCGCCTTCAATCCTGCTTTGGGATGTAGATTCGCCGAGGAATCATGTAGACTCGCGTCTGGGTAGCTTCGCGGCTAGGTAAGTTCGCTCTGGAACATCTGTCGCTTTCCCGAGGCCAACTGCCGTGGGCCAGTTACGAGGAGGATTACTCCTTTCTTCATGCTGATCGAGGGAGATATTCTCCGATTTGCACGTTTCCAAGGGAGGATATTCCCTTTCTTCTAGGCGCAATAAGTGCCTTTTATGAGGGAGACGTTCTCTTCCCTTGTACGGTTCCAATGGAAACCGTTCCTGTTATCAAGGCGCAGTAAATGCCTTGAATGCGCTCGTGCTTCCACGCTTGAGGTGATCGCACTCAGGCCATGGGGCCTATAAATAGGACACTTGAGGTCCTCTGAAGAGAAGTGCCTTGCCTTTCTTCTCTTCTCTTGGTTGTGAGAGATACTCAGATCTCTGAATTAGTAGGAAAACCCACTCTGGTTGTCTAACCGGCCAAGGACCAGTAAGTCTCGATCATTCAAAGACTTCACTGCTTTTAGGGAACTCATCTCCCTTGATTTAGCTTTGGCAGCTCGCTTCAGGGATTAGCTTCCCTTGTTCTTCATCTTGCAATTGGCTGCTGCAGAGAAGGATCTCATCATAGTTTTCTGTGAAGCTATCATCTTGGCTTGATCAGTGAAAGATCGTTGCTTGTTAAATCCGCTGCACAGGCAGGACTTGGGACTTGGCTTCTTCAATAGTTGAGCCAGTCTTGCCATATTGGTGAGGTTGAGACTGTTCTTCACAAGATCAGTCTGACTTTGCCGTATAGGCGAGGCTAGGACTTGGCGTTTGCTGAGCCAGCCCCTGGTTGCCGTGCAGGCGAGGCTTATCCTCTGCTTTGACTGAAGTCGGATTACTTTGCCGCTGAAGAATCTGACTTAATGTTTTTGTGCTTGACTGCTAACTTACTCCAATTTGCCTTGCAGTGAGCTATGCTTGCCAGTCTGGTGACTTGATGGAAGAAGCCATAAAATTGCCTTATGCTTCCCCGGTTGAAGCTTTACTTTTAAGCAGGAGGAACAATTCGGGGCAGCGGGGTGTGCGTCCCAGAGGCTGTTGGCAGCCTCTTATCCGAGATGATTCGATCTGAGGTGAGGCTGGTTGCCGACTTTCAACTTTGGTGGCCTTCGTCGGGGACGATCCACTTCAGGGGAGTGGGCCTCACACCCGTCAGATTACTAGCATCAAAACTAGTTCCCATTATAGGTGATCTGACGTGTTGGCGGCGATAAGCTTTTATTGCCAGGCTTCAAAAAAAAATGGCCTGATAAGACCCGCCATTTTGTGGAGAAAAATGACCGTGTCCCGGTGGCAGAACTGGTTACAGCCTTGTGCAGGAGGAAGGCCTTTCGTGTCCAGTTGATCTGGTCTGGAAGCAGATAAAACCGCTTGTATGCCTTTTATGCAAGTGGCCTTGCTAGGCAACTTGGTGTGTTGTATGAAACACAACTTTGATGTAATATCAAATGTATCTTTGCTTTTAGATCAATGAAAGTTCTTTGTCTGATCATTTGATTTTTGCTTGCTTCACTGAGAGTTTGGCCATTGCTGGGCTAAACTGCGCACGGGCATAGCCCTTCCTTTGAATGATCTTTGCGAGGCTGTCACGTCAGCGCCTCTTTAGAGGGCTAATTCAAACCTTTCGGTTAAGTCCTTGAAGGATTGCGCGAAGTCCGCACTTTGCTCTTGTGCGGAGTTAACCCCTTAGTGGGATTGAACCGTCGCTTTTGGGAAAGCGCCTCAGGCGCTTCGGGCACTGTTTCGAATTAATTCGAAACGGCGGCATGTGCCCTTTTTCGAGGCCTTGATTTAGGCGCTGATTGGCCTATAAAAGCCCGATCGGGCTGAGAGAAAATCATCATTTCTCTTTGAATTTTCCAGAGTACTTGACTCTTCTTTTCTTCCTTTTTCAAGAGTTCAAAAACTCCTGTAATTCTTCAATGGCGCCCAAGAGACGAGCGGGAAAGGAAGCAGCGACTTCTGCAGCGGAGGGCCCTCCTCCGTTCATTGAGCGACCGATCGCTGGTAAGAGACTCTCTAATCTGATTAGAGAGTGGTCTTCATCCTTTGGAGTCGATACTCGGCTATTAGGACGATCGAATATGATCTGTCCTTATCAGGGAACTCGTTTCCCTTAACTTCCCTATTTTGCTTGCACCAGGGAAGTAAGAACTGAACAGTTCTTCTCTTGGGCTTCCATAGGAAGCCATTGCTTGGGCAATCTTCATCCTGTTGAGGAACAGGATATGGGTCGTGTGCCTTCAGTTGTGGCCACGAAGGGTGACTGTTATCCATAACGTTCTTTTGATGACGCCAGCCCTTAGGGCTATGCCACTTCTTGCAAAGATGCAGTCTTATCTGTGAAGCGAAGCTTTTTATCAAAGCTATTATCCCGCTGTCCCTGCTTACTGGGCGAGGCTATGCCTTAGCGAATTTTTGTGTCTTCGCGTCGATTTGATTGGTGAACTAATCATAGTTCATTTTCTTTTTGTTTTTGCAGTGCATCACGCCTCGGCCTCCAGAACAGTCTATTTGGCTTAACCAGTCGAGCAGGGAGCATCAGCTTGCAGTTCATCGGGCAGGCTTCCTTGTTCAGTGAGCCGAGCCCCCTTGTACGGGATACGCTCATTCAGAGTGGTGGCCCGCAGGCCATGCGGAGCATTTTGACTACGGCTCCGTTTGAAGATATCGACCGTCAGGCTTACAAAAAGCCTGACTTCATGTTCGGGGATGCTGCACCTGATCCCGATCGCCAGCTACAGGCCGGTGAAGGCCAGTGGATCTTCCAGTTGGACGGCGAGAGATTCTATCTCCCGCCTACTAAGCGGCATTTCGCTTTGTCTTCCTTCGCGAGCGTGACTCAGGCTCGGAAGATGGCGTGGGGCGTGAGCCTAAATGCCGAATCTGTAAGTGTCGGGAGGTTGACATTCCAGACCGGCTATTCGAGGGCGGGCTATCCTCGTAGCATAATAGGGCTATACCCTGGGAAGGTGGCGAGGGACCTTCCAGTAGGAGAGAATCCAGCTGCGGCGCCGACCTTTGGCACTCAGTTCTGCGAAGTTGACGGGAACTATCCCGCCACGGACTTCAGGGCTCCTGGTTGGGTCCACCCTCCTAGGTCATGGTGGGCGGAGTTGACCAATTATATCCTCAATCATTTTGAGGGGGAATTAGAGAGGTTGAACCTCTATGAGGCCGTCAGGGCGACCTGCTACGGCATTGAGATGAAGGTGGCGTGCTTCTACGCCATTCTTGAGTTGTACTGCCCAGCCTCGGGGACTTTCTTCACCCCGGTTGGTGAATTGGCATGGCCCTGCATGAGATGCGAGAGATCTCTGCTTTGCCCTTCGGGTCTCTTCCATATGAAGAGTATTTTCCGTGTGAGGCGGAGCTGGCCCTCTTGGAGAAGCAAGAGCCTGCTTTGCTTGAGACATATCGGGAATTGGTGTGCCATTTGCACATTTGCTCCAGCATCCACACCGGTGGCAAAGGTAGCTCGAAGAGCTTGAAGAGCTGGGGGAACTACTTGTTCCCGGACATGACTAGTGTGCCCGAGGCAGCTCATTGCGGAGTTGCTGAAGAAGACATCTTGGCGAGGATAGAGGTGCGTGCTGAAAAGGACATCGTCGTGACAGAAGATGATGGTCCTTTCGAGAAGGGTGATGTTCTTCGGAGCTTTCACCATCAGGCCCGCCGGCCTATGTCTCGCAAGGCGTTGCTGGCTGGCTTCTTAACCATCTGGTTAAAGAAGTGTGTCGTGCCTTCTTCTTCGGGTGACATTGTTCACCCGAATGTGCTGCTGCCTGCCGTTCGCTTGGTCCATGGCCACCGTCTGGGTCTTCTCCCGGCCATGGTGTGTTGTATTCAGAGGGGCCTTCGTGTACTGACGGAGGCTTTCTGCAGGCCAATGGCGTCAAGGCGAGGGAAGGGTGCCGTCTTGCCTCGTGACGGGCCCAATCCTAGGGTAGGTTTACCGTACACCTACTTGATGGCGTGGTTCGCCTTGCACTGCCCCAGTTTGATTGGAGCTGGGGAGACCCACCTCAGGGTGTTCAAACGGCGCTTCTCCGTCGTTTTGAAGGCTGTCTGTGGCAGAAAACTTATGTGGCCGAGGCCCGTAAGTTAGTGCGTCGCTATGACGCTTATAGCCTATTCCGTTGCTTTCCTCGCCTGCGGGGTGCAGGATACAACGAGGAATTCCATGACGTGGAATCAGGTCGGTCCCCCATGAGTCGGGGTGTTTTCGAGTGGCTGGTCTGTATCCGGCCCTCGCATCTGCTGTACCGGAGTGGGGATACCTGCTACATGGAGCCCTACATTCCGAGCCGGTTCGCCCGCCAATTTGGGTATGACCAGTTGTATGTGGGCAACCCGAATCCGGACCTGGCTTTCATGGGGAGCCTCATTGATGGGCTCGTGCTTGGCGGTTCTTTACCGCGGATAGCACTGGAGCGTGGCTACGCACGCCGTTGAGGGATCCCGGCCTATGGACGACCCTGTGTTTCTGCCAATGGTATGCAGCTTCGAATTCCACGCCTCCTGGATTCAAAGCCAATAGTTCAGGTGTGAAGTTGATTTCTCATCGGCTGAGGCAGAAGGCTTCTGATAAGATGGAGGGCAAGCGAGTCCGTGTTCCTGGCATAGAGGAGTTCATCGCTGTGGATGATAGCGAGGCTTCTGATGCAGAGAGCCCTCGCTTCGAGGCAGAGACAAGACCCGATGCCCTCGAAGCAGGTGCTCGTGAAGCCGGATCTGTTGTAGTGGGGACAACTCCCCCAAAGCATGTGGAAGAAGTGGAGGAAGGGGACTCTGAGGTCCACTTCAAAAGGAAGCGTGGGAGTGGATCCCGTAGGAAGTTGTCGGCGAAGAAGCCCCGTCGCCAGACTCCTACCATTGTGGTGGAGGGTGAGCCCTCTGCTGCGCCTCCTTCTGCTGCTCCATTAGTGGCTGAGCCGTCGGTTGCTGAACCGACTACTGGTAAGATTGGTCCCATCTAATATGCCTTCAGCACGCTTTACATGACTCATCATTCGCTCTTTGTTGCAGGAGCTGAGGCAATTGGAGAGCAAGGGGAGCACTACGATCCCCTGTTCACTTATGGAAGTGCAGCTGGTTCCTTTGCTCGCTCGGAGGAGTCCGGAGGTGATGCGGCCGATATTGGCCCTTCGGGCGCTGGGACTTCTAAAGGAAGTCCTATGGCATCCAGCTCTGCCGGGTGGTCTGCGGAGGAATCGGCGAGTGGGCCGGCTATCCGCGTTGAGTCTGGTAAGAACTTTCCGATGGGACCCTTGGATTCTGATGCGGCTGACGAGGTGACATCGGCCTTCGGTAAGACTAAGGTCTCTTGGTCCTCGCCTATTTGTTGCGTCTCCTTTTTGACCTTGGTTTTGTTGCAGGCATTCGTCCCCAAGGTGCATCAGCTTCGAAAGAAGCGGAGGGTTTTCCTGAAGGGTCAAAGGGCGATATGAGCGCTTCGACCGGGGCAGACGCAGCTGTGTTAGACGCGCTGTATGGCGACCTGCCTTTTTATCAGCCCAAATCAGCGGAGGGCCCTGAGGTTGAAGAGGCGGCAGTCCCGGAGGTACCCCCACTTCCAGTCATATCAACGAGTGGGGTGCAGACTGTCTTGCCGAATACGGCATTGAGGGTGATTGTGAGCCCTACCTCCCCGACGCTGGTAGTTGAGCCTGCTGCTCAGGAGGTGGTTGCCAGTCCTACCTCCGCGGTGGCTGGCGTGCCGGTGTCGCTGAGGACTCCGCCGAGGTCACCTTTGGCTTGCCCTGCTGCTGTCGATGTTCCCGCTTCTTCTTCCGCGGTGGTGTCGACTAGGTTGGTAGATTGCTCCGAGGTTGTCTCAAGGATTGATGAAGCTGAGAATGACTTTATCGGTAATCTGGTCGACAGCTTCTATAATAGTTTGGAGCAGACTATCGGTCTAGTCTTGAAGGGCTCGCCTGTGCCATTTTCGAAGCTGAAAATGGTTCTCTCCCGTGGCATCGAGTGTATCCGGGACTTTGAGGGGTACCATCAAGCTACTGCTCTGGAGCTCCTGGTAGATGACCTTGAGAAGGACGTGGAGGAATGGCGCCATTTCCATCGTTCCGACGCAGCGTCTTTGGCTGATGAACGGCTCGCGCATCTTGTCGCCCAGAAGCGCGAGGCTCAGCTCGCTGCTCAAGAGGCTGTTGAGGCTATCTCCTCTGACTTGAGGTCCTTGGAGGCAGAGGAAGCAGAGGTTGGGAGTGCAATTGATGCTTCCAACAGTGCTCTTCTTGACGCTGAAGATAAGATCAAGAGGGCTGAAGAGATGATCCGAAAGGCAAATCTCCTCTTGTCCAAAGCTACACAGATGCGTCATGAAGAGTCTGCGCGGCTTAAGCAGCTCAGGGCTCGAAGTGAGGAACTGGCGGAGCGGAAGTCATCACAGAGGGCGACTTTGGCGGAGACCGAGGCTCGTCTGGCTCAGGCGGTGGACTTCGATGCGGCGGAGCTAAGATCACAGGCGCTGGCCCAGGCTGAAGATGACAGGAGGACGCGGCTAGCTTCTCTTGGAGATCGGATTCGATCTTATCATGTACGCCTATAGGCTCCTCCATGTATCCCATCCTTCTGAATTAATAGAAAGATTTTTCTTTTGTCGTCTGTTGTTTGTTTGGATAATGAGGCATGGCTGTCTGTTGGTTCAGAGGTCGCAATGACATAACCAATTGAGATGTTGCCAGTCTCGAAGTCAGCCCTTTGCGGGGCTAAAAAGGGGAGATACTTGCCTTTTGTAAATGTCAGCAAGCATCGAGATTGAGACTTAGCTGTCTGCTGGTTCAGAGGTCGCAATGACATAACCAATTGAGACGCCGCTAAGCTCAATGGTAGATGAAACTTGGCGATCTGCCAGTTCAGAGGTCGCAATGACATAACTGGTTAAGACGCCAGGCTTCAATCAATAGGTGATACTCGTCTTTTGTAAATGTCAACGAGTATCGAGACCTGTCTTTTGTAAATGTCAACAGGACTCGGGATTGAGACTTAGCTGTCTACTGGTTCAGAGGTCGCAATGACATAACCGGTTAAGACGCCACTAAGCTCAATAATAGATGAAACTTGGCTATCTGCCAGTTCAGAGGTCGCAATGACATAACTGGTTGAGAAGCCACCAAGCTTCAATCAATAGGTGATACTCGTCTTTTGTAAATGTCAACGAGTATCGAGACCTGTCTTTTGTAAATGTCAACAGGACTCGGGATTGAGACTTAGCTGTCTACTGGTTCAGAGGTCGCAATGACATAACCGGTTAAGACGCCACTAAGCTCAATAACAATGGAGTTTGGGAATAGTCTCGTTTTCACGGGGAGAAACGAGGGAATCACTGTCATAGGTTTAGTGTTAACGTAACAGTGAAATATATGTGGTCCTACCATTCTATGGATGAGAATTGGTAAGTGATTTTGGAGGTCTCATTTTCTTGGAGAGAAACGAGGGGATTGCTGTCATAGGTTTATTGTTAACGTAACAGCGGAATATATGTGGTCCTACCATTCTATGGATGAGAATTGGTAGGTGATTTTGGAGAGGGAATCAAGTGGGAACGGGTCCCTTGGGATTTAAAGCAAACCCCCAGCTATCAACAGGTTTGACATGCTTGGGGAAAGAGAGAGAGGCTCTCTTTGTGCGCATTCGGACGCGCGGATCTCGATCAGAGGTGTAATGTTAACCTGATCGAGAGCAAGATCCTTGATTAAGGATAATACTTCTTTAAGAATTTGCCATTGATCGGCATCATGAGGAGGTCGCCATCTGCAGTTGTAAGGCGGTATGCTCCGTTTGAATAGACTGTCTCTATCACAAACGGTCCTTCCCATTTAGGCTGAAATTTGCCTTTGGTCTTGTGCGTCATAATCATCGGTCTCTGACGGCTAAGACTAGGTCTCCTTTGTGGAAGACTCTCTGCTTGACCTTCTTATTGAAGGCTTTTGACATCCGAGCCTGATATAGCTCGATATGTTGCTGAGCTTGCAGCCGCTTCTCGTCCAGGGCTTCGAGCTCTTGAAGACGCAGGCGATCATTGTCTTCTGATGTCATCTTAGTAGTCAAGGCTACCCGTAATGATGGCATCTGGATTTCCAATGGGATGACCGCTTCGCACCCATATACCAGGGAGAAAGGCGTATTGCCTGTCGGTGTCCGAACCGTAGTCCGGTAGGCCCAAAGGCATTCACCGAGCTTTTCGTCCCAATCTCGCTTGTTCGAGGAGACAAACTTCTTGAGCAGCTTGATGATTGTCTTGTTGAATGCCTCTGCCAAGCCGTTGGCAGCAGGATTGTAAGCTGTTGAAGCCATATTCTGAATTCGGTATTTATCGCAGAACCGATAGAATCCTTGGCTTATGAATTGAGGACCATTGTCATGGATGATCCTCCTGGGGACACCAAATCGATGGATGACATGGTGTTTGATGAAGCTAACCAGATTGGAGGTTTTAACTTCGGCCAACGGTGTGGCCTCTGCCCATTTTGAGAAGTAATCGGTTATTGCCAGGATAAACCGATGACCTCTTGCCGAAGAGGGACTGATTGGCCCTGCGACATCGATTCCCCATGCTTCAAATGGCCATGAAGCAACAGTAGGGTGGAGCAACTCCGAAGGTTGGTGTATGAAATCTGCATGGACCTGGCACGCCTTACACCTTCGTGCGTATTGGGTGGCATCGGCCATCATGGTCGGCCAGTAGTACCCAAGTCTGTGCAGCCTGTCTTTAAGCTTTGGACCTGGCTGGTGAGCTCCGCAAATACCATCATGTGCTTCTTTAAGCACTTCCTGTGCCTCTGAATGAGAGAGACAGCGGAGGAGGACACCGTCATATGAACGACGGTAGAGTGTCTTCAAAGTGGGATCATAGTAGAAACGGAGCGACCTTCGTCTGATGGACGCCGCTTCTTTGGGATCATCTGGAAGCAGACCGTGCAGAGCGTAGTCAATGAGAGGGAAGCGCCAATCCCTCGGCTCAAGATCCACGGAGATATTATGGACCTCTTGGATCCTTAGCATATGCTTAGAGCATACGAGATGCCGGGTTGCGACTGTGAGGTGATACTCGGTGTCGGCCGGTAAGGCTAGCGTCGTCGCTAATGCAGCGAGAGCATCCGCCTTGGTATTTTGGGATCGGGACACATGCCCGATGTAGAAGCCTTCAAATAAGCTAGCCAATTCGATGGCTGTGTGATAATAAGGCACCAAGTCCTCATGACGGACCTCGTATTCGCCTTTAACCTGATTTATGATCAGCTTTGAATCGCCATAAGCTTCAAGGTAGCGTACCCCCATTCCCTGGGCGAGCTGGAGGCCAATGAGTAGGGCATTGTATTCCGCTACATTATTAGAGCATGATTCTGTCAAGGAGAACGCTCTGGGAAGGATATGATCCTGTGGGGAGATGAACACAACCCCCACTCCGGCAATAATCTTTCCTTTGGGGCCCATCCGCGATGCTCCGTCGAAGAACATCTGCCACACTTCCTCTGCTGAGGTCGCATTAGATTCGAAGACTTCATCAGGGATGTCTTCGTGAAGTTTTGAATGTTCTGGAACTGGATGAGCAGCTAAGAACTCTGCAAGGGCCTGGCCTTTAACTGCCTTCGGAGGAGTAAAGGTCATGTCGTATTGAGACAACAGAAGTGCCCATTTAGCCAACCTTGAATTCAGCGACCCTGGCTTCGTCATGAGAGTCGTAAAGGGTTCACCCTGGAGATGACATGTATGGTTTGGCCAACCAAATAATGTCGTGTCTTCTGAACAGCGAAGACGAGAGCTAAACACTCTTTCTCAATAGGATTGTACCGAGATTCTGCTCCTATGAGAGTTCTACTCAGATAGTAGATGGCTTGCTCATGGCCATTGTCGTCCTTCTGAGCGAGGAGGGCGCCGAGGGAATAATCCAGGGCTTTTACATAAAGCAGGAATGGTTTTCCTGATGTAGGGGCCACTAAGACAGGAGGTTTTGTGAGATACCTTTTAATGTCTTCATAGCTTCTTGACAAGCTCGATCCCACATGAAGGCAGTACCCTTCTTCATTAGTCGGGTAAATGGTTGGCAACGGCCCGATAGATTTTGCTATGAATCTTCTGATGTAGGCTAATCTGCCTTGCAAGCCTCGAGACTCTTTGAGATTCCTTGGTGGATGCATGTCCTGGATGGCTTTGACTTTGTCTGGGTCCAAATGGATCCCTTTTGATGTGACAATGAACCCAAGGAATTTGCCACTAGACACTCCCAAGAAGGATTTTGTCGGGTTCATTTTCAGCTGATGAGCCCGCATTATGTCGAACATCGTTCTCAGATCGCGAAGATGTTCATTTTTGCTGCGGCTTTTGACGGCAATGTCGTCAACATAGCACTCCACCGTCTTTCGGAGATGGTCGCGGAAGATCATGCTCATCGCCCGTTTCAGATTCCGAATCTGCCTCATTGCCACTTTCATCATCGTCTGGCAATGGTTCTCCCGGCGTTCCACTAGCCTCTTGATATAGGAGGGCATCAGTGAAGTAGTTTTCCACCCCCTTAAAGGGTTGCTTTTCAGCGAAGACAGTTCGTACTGTCGCATCATCCTCAACATACTTGAAGCACTGATGGAGAGTGGACGGAACGATCCAGTTGGCATGGATCCAAGGTCGTCCTAGTAGCAGGTTGTATGATGTGTCAGCATCAATGACATAGCACGTCACCTCTGACTTCAGGCTTCCGATTCTGCAGCGGAGCCGAATCTTTCCAAGCGGATGGCTGCTCCCGGCGTTGAAACCATATATTGTAGTGGTGGTTGCAGACAACCTGTACAGTGGTATGCCGAGGAAGTAGAGGAGCCTTTTGGGGATGATGCTGAGAGCAGACCCCGGATCGACTTGTACTCTTTCAATGCAGGTTGAACCGATATATCCGGTATAGTACAGAGGTCGGTCATGCTTGTTGTCTTTGAGAAGCATATCTTCCGCCGTGAAGGTAATGGCAGGTACCTTTGACTGCGCGTGATGGCACTCTGAGCAGGGAGGCTGCATCTCATCACCAGGGATCTCAGGCATGCATGTCAGAAAGGACTCTGAGTTGGCTAGCGCATCTCTGAGTGCCTCTCTCGTCTCTTTAGAGAGACGAAGAAGCTCGTGTATTGTGATACGAGCCGGGATATTGGCTAAGTGGGCCAATATATCAAAGCGAAAGGGCGTGGCTAACCCTTGGCCTGGCGGTTTCTTCAACACATGGTCGAATCGCACCTCCTTAGGCTTCTCCTTCCCTTTGGTCAGGACTGGAGTGGATGCCGGCATTGGTACTGACGTCGTTTGCCGTTGTATCTCGTCAGTAGATTTGTCATATTGCCTTTGATATGACTTTCCAGACCGGGTGCCCGTCTGTTGAGGCGCATCTGCCCGCGCTGTACAGGCATGCTTTTCTTCTTCAGAATCGCTGAGGGAAGCCGAAGTAAGATTACCATCGTCTGGCAGGACAGAGATGACATTGCAGGACTTGCCCTTTCTGCTGGAGTCGTTCGACGTCTGCTGTACGTCTTGGACGAGGTCAGGGTGTATCCACATAACTTCCCTGTCTCCAATGTCAAGGGACGAGACCCTTGTTGTATTGAGTCATGGCTGGAGGATGCTTGACTTCTAGCCGTGGCATCGGGGCTGGATAGGCCCCGTCAGGAACCATGACCTTCTGGGTAGTGCCGAACTCAAGAGTCACCATATTGGCAGTGACTTTCTTCTGTTCCGTCTTCAGTGTGAGGACTCCGGGCGTCGACCAAGGCTTGAATTCTATCCTTAAGAACATAGCACTTGTCGGTAGGATGGTGGATCATCCTGTGGTAGAGGCAGTATTTAGGGTCATTTGTGCGCCCTATCTCATTAGGTCGCCGAGCATCTGGCAGCTTCATCTTATTCCCTTTATGGAGCAGATGGAATATCGTGACCACCTGGTCATCTCTGAAGGAGTACTGCTTCGGAGGAAACTTGGGCTCTTGGCTGTTGACGCCGCTCTTCTTGGCCTTTGACTGCATGTCCCCGGTCAGTTCGACGGACATAATTTCCTTCCCTTTAGCTTGGGAAGACTGCGGGAGATCGCTACGCCCTTTGTTGTTCGTGCCCCATTTGCTTCTAGGGGCGGATGGCTCGAACTTCTTAGCCGATTTCTCGGCTATCTCAGCTTGTTCGAGCAATTCCTTCCAAGTATGGGCCTTGACAGCCCCCATGCGAACTTCTACTTGATCCGAGAAGTTATGTCTGCATGTTTGTAAAAGCATGGGTAAAGGCATCCCTGCTGGGCACATCAGAGATAGATTTCTGAACCGCTCAATGTATTCACGGACAGATTCGCCTTTCCTCTGCACAGTGGAAAGGAGCTTATCCATGGTCACTTCGGTATCGTCCTCATAGAAGCGAGAGAGGAACCGGGTTTCCAGGTCGACCCAGGAATTGATAGAGCCCTGAGGAAGGCTTCGGAACCAGTCGAATGCTACCCCTTTCAGGGTGCCGATGAACAACCTAGCCATGATGGCGTCGTTGTTTAGAACATTACCGGTCTGAGACCGGAAATAGTAGATGTGCTGATTGGGCGAGCTCTTACCATCATACGTGTGCAACGTTGGTGGTTTGAACTTTGGCGGATATGACACCGAATCCCATTCCAGTGGGTAAGGACGGACTACCCCCACTTTCTTCAATTCATCCTTTTGAGCCAGGGATGAAATTTGAGCTTGAAGGCCTTTAAGGACTTCGGCATCCAGGGAAGAGCCTCCCTTAGATTTCTCCGTCTTGGGCGGATCATTGCTGAGATGCCCCTCCTCGTCATGATTACTTCCGGTATCATCATTCCGGTTGCTGAGGAGCTGAGCGAGCATCTGTTGAATATTGTCCAGGGCCTCTTGCTGAGTTCTAGAGGTCTGCTCCTGAGCCTCCAAACGCCGACGAAGGTCGTCATTGGCGTTATCGGCCATATTAACCGATGCTTTGTCCGTTCGCAAGGAACTGACTGTTGCTGAAGAAGCATACCCGCTGTCTCCATCTTCTCCGTCAGACGATTGGGGTGATCGTCCGGATTGTGGCGGGATCAGGGCCCTTGAGGAAGAAGGCTGTTCATAATTATAGGGTATCGCTACCCTGGATCTGGTGTTTCGGAAAACACCTTCTTCATGCACCAAGACTTCAGCTAAGCCTGGGCAGTAGTCCGGATCTGGGGAGCCGAAAGGGGTGTCGTCAGAGGCTTGACTTCTTCCGCGCGGCTCTCGCCCCCTTCCGGTCATGTTGACGGATGCAGAGGCTGGATCCGGTGGCCCGCTCCTTTTGGGATGCCTCATCGGGATGCGCGCAGACAGTCGATCAAAGACTGATCGCCGATATGGAGAGGTGGCAAGGGTCGGTCGTAACCGACACTGCATAGAATGGACCATCACGAACTGGCATCCACTTCGTCGACAACAGGAGGAAGTAATCTGGAAATGCTTTAATCTCCGCTTGTCCGCCAAGAATCCTCGCAGGTCGCCCTGTAGGGGCTGAATAATCTGGTATATGGGACAACGCATCGTTCCCCTTAGTCCTGCGGAAAGGATTAGCACCGAATAGTGCTTTGGTTCTAGCCTCGCGGCTGTAAACCCGATGAGTACGCCGAGGTACAATAGCCTTGCTTGTGAGGACAAGGCTAGCGGTAGGCATTGCTGCACTAGGAGACGGTATGATTGCCGTCTTGACTTTATGGTTGGCAGCATTGTTGGTACAGGCGGGCATCTTGCCTTTTTCTTCATAAGAGGGGCGCGGCTTTGGCGAGGCTACGCCTGAAGCTTCAGCAGAGGACTTCTGTTTAGGCTTCCATATCCGCTTTGACAGAGGATGTATAGGTTCGCAAGGAACCTGAATAGCCACAAGCGGGGCTGTGGGGTGTTGGCGAAATTCTGCCTCTGGTTTCTGATCTGAAACCTTGGCCATGAAGACCTTCTTGTGCTTCCGTGCTCGAAGCATCAAGCCACCCCCAGAGAGGACTTCTTCAAATCTTCTTTGATCAATTTGGATAACCAGGTTCTCAAAAGTGCAGGATCTGGGCTGCGGACATGTTTCCTTGTTGCGCCAGAGGACCGCGGCAGGTTTGTAGAGAACCTTTTCCGTCTCCGCAGAGACTTTGCTTGAAGATTTAGCCAGAGAAGATCTGGCTGCACCGGCTTTTCTGAATTCAGAGATAGACCCGAAGGTCTGTTCGTCGCATTGCGACACTTGATTCTCAGCAGAGGAGAATACATTCCCCAGCGGAGTCGCCATCTTGTTTTCCATTATGTTTGCAAAGGGGAAAAACTTATAAAAAAAGAGTTTGAGGAGCTAAATTACAAGTATTCTTAGAAAGATTACAAGTAGATCCCCTCAGAGATTCTGGAGAAGTGTGCCGATAGGAGTCTGGTCAGCGCGCGACCACTTTGTCCCTTTGACGATGCGAGCGATGAGATTCCCTTCTCGCCTGGTTCCGGGAATCAGAGAATAGAGGATTGGTAGAACCCTCTTGCTGCTTCTCAAAATCGCCTTCGATAAGGAATTCCTTCTCGCCTGGTTCCGGAGATTCCTTGAGAAGAAGGACGATGTTAGGGTATCAACACCCTGGATAGAGAAAGCAATTCTCTAAAAGGTCTCTGAATTCGAGAACGCACGGTGCGTTATGAAGAAGCCTCAGTCGAAGAAGCTAATTGATCGATTCTTGCGATCAGAAGGCAATTGATGGCTCCTTCCTCTGCAATCCGATGCCTCTCCCTTGTGCCCCTGACGGGCTATTTATAGGGAAAGTAAGGGTATAATCGTCCCCTTTGAAGATATAGAAACAGATTGAACCGAATCTGTTTGAATCTGGAAAGTAGCCTTGCTGCGAGGCTATAATAGCTTCCGCGGAGCTAGAAAATGGCAAATCGGTTGATCTTTCCGATATGTTATGATCCTTTCCATATCGTTGATTGATTCTCCTTGATCCACTTACTCGTTTCAAGAGAGTCAAGAGATTGTGGCAATCACCTGCCATATTTGAATCCTGATTGGATTTGATTAGATTGAATCCGATCTCATCAGGAGATTTGATTGGTCAAAAGGTTGACCATAGCAGGCTGATGGCGGAGCTGCCCGCTTTGAGGCTCATAGCGGAGCTAGAGGCAATTCCTGGCGAAGTCCGAAAAGAGGTCTTCGGCGAAGCTATCAGTTAGCTTCCTGGCGGTGCTCTGGATGATGTTAGCCTCTCAAGCGAGGCTATCTCCTTGGGCTAATGTAATGCTAATGCTAGCATTTTAGACCTGCTGAGGTCTGTTAGAAACAATCCGGGTTCACTGTTCTGCTTGCTGGATCAGTGGAGTCCATCGCTTCCTTGTCCCTTGGAGGTGGGTGAAAACTGGTCTTCAGCTCGTCTGTCCCTTGTCTTTTGTAAATGTCAACAAGTTTAGACATCGTTCGGACCAATGAGAATCTTGTCTTTTTTAGTATCAACAGTGATCTCTTCCTTCTCTTACAAAACCGATTCAAATTAGAACACAAATCCTTTAGTTCATTTTTCAAAACAAGGTTGTCCTCTTTCAAAAGATTGTGTTTTTCCATAAAATTTTCAAGCTTTTGAGCAAGTTTCAAATTTAAAGTCTGAACTTCAAAACAACCATGGCAATAGGAACTAGAGCTATCATCTAATTGAGTGTCCGATTGTACCTCAAGGGAGTTTTTCCCTTGGACCATGAAGCAATGCACTTCAGACTTTTCTCTCTTAGATCTCCTCATTTTGTTGATAATCCTTGGAAGCTCGGGAGACGTCAATAAGCTCCAAACTGCAAAAGCCGAGTCATAACGATCAAACACCGGTAAAAGATGTTCACTAAGAGATGCTCTAAGTGTTCTAAGTGCTAATGCATTTGCCTTTTTATGCTTGCTACTATTAGGGAATGATTCCATAGTGGAGGCTTGATAAACTAGATGTCCTAGTCTTTTCAAATGGCTACTCATATTGGCCTTCCAAGTATCAAGTCTAATATGGTCAAACATAGGAGGGCTATCCATGAGTGCAAACTAAATGAGTGGAAATGAATAATGCAAATGAAGATTAGCAAACCAAGATCTCACTCTTAGGTGGTTAAACCTAAATATCAGGAGCGCTAGCTCTGATACCAATTGAAAAGATCACCTAGGGGGAGTGAATAGGTGATTATGCTAATCTAGTCAACTCATGCGGAATTTAAAACTAAATGCAATACACTCAAGTGCAATCAACAAATGATGCACACACAACCAAGCCAAGCAATTATGAATGCACAATTATGAATAGTTGCAAGGCACAAAGTAAAGAGAGAGATAGAGAGAGAGTCAATGGATCAAGCGCAAACAACAAGATATGTTACGAGGTTCGAGCACCCAGCTCTACATCCCCGCCTTCGACACACGAAGGATTTCTAATCCACTAGCAAGTCCACAAAGAACTCTCACAAGGAGTACCCAACTCCTCTCTTTACAACCACAACCTCCTCCTTGAGGTAAGCTCCAATCCAACCAAAACAATCACCTCACAACCTGAGGGATTAGCACAAAGCAAACACAAGGATCACCTCACAACTTGAGGGATACAACCCAAGGCACAAAGCCAAACAAAGATTGGGTTTTTAACTTGGTGGTCTAAATAATAACCACAAACAATCTCTTTCTCACACACAAAGATCCTATAGAAAAGATAGTAAATTTTTGCTCAAGTGTGGAGAAAACCAAGGGATTTGAAACCAGCAACTCAAAGAAAATCTTTGGGAAATAATAGAAATGAAGATAGTGAAGTTCAAACAAAAACTTTTCCCAAAATCCCTTTTCTTTGGTTTTTCAAACCCTAATAAAACACCAAAAAGATTGTTCAATTTGAATCAAAAACCTCTTTTAATTGCTGTGAAAACACCAGAGAGTAAGGAAAAATTCGCACAAAAAATATTAGAGAAAAACTCTTTCCAATGGGGTATTTATAGACCCCAGAAAAATATAGCCGTTGGCAGCAGAAATGCCAGAAATACACTGCCGGTCGACCGGTCCGGTCGACCGTCTAACGGTCAATTTTTGCCCGTTGGCAGCTGCCGGTCGACCGCCCCGGTCGACCCAAACAAACAGAGAGCTCTGCTCTCAGTCCCGGTCGACCCGGCCAGTCGACCTTCCCAGTGTCTCCAAACGTGCACAGATCTGTGCACGTCGGTCGACTGGCCCGGTCGACCGACTTCGTCCTAGTCGACTTGGTCAGTTGACTTAGTCGACTGGTGAAGCCCGGAACAGAAAACTGGGTTAGAAACATATTTAAAAATTCTTTTATCATTTCTAAAAATCACCAAAATAGTTTTATCATTTTGCATTGATATATAAACATGTGGTAAAAAGTTTAGCTCAAATATCAATCAATGTGTCTTATCATTTTTACCAAAAACCGAAAACTGTATTTTCTAAAAACTTGGATTTTGAATAGAAAATACGTTTTGTCTAAAACTCTTCCAAATACAAAAACATGATATTTAAAACACTTTGAAGCATGATGCATATGGATAGAAATCCAATATACATGAAACAAATATATATCATAGTTTTTGTCATTAATTCCAAAATATATTTTGTCAAAAATACCAAAACATATAACACATGAATAAGGGAGTCAAAACTAAGTTTGTCTAGGAAATTAAAGCATGCATGTATATAGAACAAATCATATATACATTAAACCATGTAAACTTGTTTGATCTATCTATTCATGAAAACCAAGATCGGTTAAACCTAAAACCGAAAAACCAAAACCAATATTCAAAACATGAAACGTGTGTGTTGTGAACTTGAGCATTATCATACTATTCTAATCTTTACAATTTGGATATAAACACAAAACTAAACTATGGTACCGATGTCTTCTTAGAGCGCAATCTCCAAGCCGACTCGATCCAAAACTCCTTGATCTATCGAGCAAGTGCTATATGTGATCTTTGACGCTCGGGCTCTTGAATCAACTTGTGAAAGATGTGTGGAAGCTTTCACCAACTAATAACTTGATTAATGATCTGAAACTGAAATCACAAGATTATTAGTACACATAACTACATGAGTTAATCATCATCAAAACAAGGGTGGAAGGCCTTTGGGCCAACAGTCATCCCTTCTTCATGTAATGCATGTATGTAGGGAAGTTAACTTAGCGTCTTCCTCTTCATGAATGTATATCGCATATATCTTTTATTGATTGATTTGAGTTCACCTCTTTGAGGGGGAGAACATTGTTTTGTGTTTACTTTAACCCCTTTGTTGATGATTGACAAAAAGGGGGAGAAGTATTTTATATATATGCATGTTTTTCTTGCTTTATACATAAAGGGGGAGAAAAATTTATGTTTATGCATTTATGTTTTGTTTTGCAAATAGGAGAAAAAGAATTTGATGTGTTTCATGCTTTTTTATGCATGTTTATCTCCTTGTATTTGCATACATATTTATGAGCTTTCATTGCATATTTATTTATTTATTGTTATGCATGAGTTAAGGGGGAGCTTCTTTGAAACTTTACTTTAATCCATGCATATATACTTCATGAGTTTTATAATCATCAAAAAGGGGAGATTGTTGGCCCAAAGGCCCATCACTCTAGTTTTGATGATGATCAACTCATGTAGTTATGGTACTAATAATCTTGTGTTTAATTAGTTTCAGATTTATGATCAAGATCTTAGTAGGTGTGCAGCTTCAACAAAGGATTTAAGATTAAGTTTTGGAGCTAGCACGGTTTGATTCAAGAGCTTGTGCATCTAGACCACATCAAGTACTCAAGAGGAGTCTATCTCTATGTATCGTGTTTGGACCAAGTCAAGAAGATGAGAAGACTTCAAGTGAAGCCTTTCAAGATCAAGACTTGAATCTAGGTTTGTTTTTTTTATAAGATTTTATTTTTAGATAAAATGTAAAGGATAGAATAGTTGGTGGATTGCTCAAGTATTGTTGGCCCAAAGGCCATTATCCCGGTTATTTTGATGATAACAAAACATATTTAGTTATGTATTTAATAATCTTGATTTTAAAGTATTTCAGGTTCAAGAAACAGATTTTGACGACTCCGCTAAAAGACTCACAAATTTGGAGTTCGCCCAACATTTGCATTCCCAAGCTAAAGCACATAGGAAGCTTCGGAATTTGCGTTGAAGAAAAGTTCAAGAAGAAGATCAAGACTTGCTAAAGAATCCAAGATTTGTACTTTGTTTATTTTCATTTTAGAATATTTTGTCAAAACTAAATAGTAGAAGTAGAGATATGGGATATCACACACACACATTTTCTAGAGTAGTTTATGGCTTCAAAATAATTTCTATTTCTATTTCCAAACTCAGTTTTAGTTGAACATATCTATTTTGGAAATACGATTTTAGAGAGACTAGTTTTTGGGAAAAACATTTCATTGAAAATCAAGTTTTTATCAAAAGAATTTTTACCAAGTATTTTACCTTGATAGTAGTATGACACATGCTCATACTCTATGATTTTTCAAGACCAAAACATTTTATCCAAGACCCAAAACCAAAATCCAAAATTGTCCAGGTCTGTGAATTCTGATTTTTCAGAAATTCACAGTGACCGGTCGACGGGCAGTCGACCGGCACTCGACCGACATGCACAAATGTGCATGTGCGTATCAGTCGACCGGAGGTCGACCGATACTCGACCGGCCCCAACCTGCTGCTCTCTGGAAATTGCCAGTCGACCGACCCGGTCGACCGGTGAGCCCCAACGGTCGGATTTTTGACCGTTGGCGGTCGACCGACCCGGTCGACCGGTAGTCTGTCAAAAATTCTGACAGACTCAACAGCTATTTTTCTGACTTTTTGACTTTAGGGATTTGTCTCCAACGAATCTCTTGAGCAGTTTTTGACCCCTATAAATAGGTGGTCACTTCATATGAAATGACTAATGATTTTAGAGCTATCAAGTGCTATTTTACAAAAGTTTCAAAGATTTCCAAAGTTTTCAAAAGAAAAGATTTTTCTCTCCAAAGCCTAAATTTCCATCACCTTTCTTGGAGCCTATTCCTCTACTTCTCTCTAGCTTTGCACTACACAATCCCATACTCTAACTCTCCTATTTGGTTCTAGGATTGTGCTTAGTGAGCTCTTTTGTAAAGTGGTCAAGTGTGATCACTTCCATTGTAATTGAGTGAAGTTGTAGAGGCATCGGCCTCAAGGCGAGCTAGTGTGCTCAAGGTGGTGAAGTGTCATCACGGGAGACGGACAAGTGTTGTCCTTGTATTGTTGATCCGGTGGGATCCTCAATAGTGGAAATCCTTCAAGTGTGAAGGCGGGGACGTAGAGCGTGGCTCGAACCTCGGAAACATATCGGCGTGTTTGCGTTTGCTCAAATTCTTCTAACTCTATCTCTTTAATTACTTGCACCTTTACCTTGTTTAATTCTTGCAAGTATTTGTATTGTGATAATTGTTAGAGTTAAATTTTAAATTCCGCATAATTGCCATTATCATATAGCCATCACCTATTCACCCCCCCTCTAGGTGATTTCAATTGGTATCAGAGCCTAACCCTACAACTTAGGTCTAACAACCTTAGGGAGATCCATACATTTGGCTATATTCATTTGTTGTATTTTATTTTGTGCATCTTATATATTGTGCATTCATGGCATCCATGGACTTTTCTAGCATAAAATCCCCTCCCAAATTTGATGGGTTGAACTTTCCTATTTGGAAAGTCAAGATGAACTTGTTTTTGAAATCCTTAGGTGTTAGGGTAGCTAGGGCCATTACCAAAGACTTCATTGAACCAACTAGTGATGAGAGCACATGGTCCGAGGATACCACCAAAGACTATGAAGCAAATGCTAGGGCACAATATGCATTAACACAAGCACTTAATGAAGATGACCTTGCACGCATCATTAATTGTAAATCGGCATATGAAGTTTGGAACATGCTTATTGTGACTCATGAGGGAACGTCACAAGTCAAGAGAGCGAAAGTTGACTTGTTACGTTCTCAATATGAGAATTTTTACATGATTGATAATGAGAGCATTGATGACATGCTCACTCGCTTTACAAAAATAACAAATGCTCTTTCTTCCTTAGGCGACAAGATTGACAACGATCAAAAGATAAGGAAGGTGATTCGAGCTCTTCCCAAAGCTTGGGAAGTCAAGGCGACAACCCTCAAGGAGCTAAATGACAAGGAGGAGATGGACTTCTCCGGCTTCATCGGCAATCTCAAAACACATGAGATGGAGATGAAGGTACGAGAAGAAAGGGAGGCACCCAAGAAGAAATCAATAGCCTTCAAAGCCGCTCCAACAATTCAAGACGAGGATGATTCATCGGACGAGTGCGATGAAGACTTCGCCATGCTCATCCGGAAGGTGGGCAAGATGTTTTACAAAAAGGGAAGACAAAGCAATTTCCGGCGAGGGAAACCTCAAGGGAGATTTGAAAGAAAAAGAGAGGAGCCCGGTCCTTGCTTCCATTGCAAGAAGATCGGTCACCTCATTGCCGATTGCCCCGCTCTCCAAGCGACCACATCCAAGAACGGACAAAGAAAGAAGAAGGCCATGGTGGCTACTTGGGATGACACGGAGTCGGAATCCGAAGAGGAAGTCGACGCCGCGCACATGTGTTTCATGGCACATGGGGAGGATGCACCAAAGGTAACTCTAGAAAACTCTTTAGATGAGGATGAGTTAACTATGGATGAACTTGCACAATTTTTTGAAGAATTGCAAAATAGGTATGAGATTTCACAATCTCAAAATAAGAAATTAAAAAGAGAAAATGAGGCTTTAAAATATAAAGTAGAATTAGTTGTTAAAGAAAAGGATGTTTTATCTAGTGCATTTGAAAATTTGAAAAATGATTTTGATAAGTATAAACTTGCAAATAAGGGTAAAACCCCCATGGTTTCAATAGATAAAAATGATTTTGTTGAGATCCAAAAGCGTGTTGATGCTTTGGACTCCACACTTAAAAATTGTGCATTTGATTTGAAAAAGATAGCTTCTAAATTTCCTAAGGGAACACCCCAAGGGAAACATGCACAACATGCTCATACACATGCACGGAAACATGCTCACACTCACAAGCATGCATACATGTATGGAAATGGTAGAATTTATGTTTGCACTCATTGTGGCCGCAAAGGCCATTTAGAAAAATTTGTTATGCTAAAAATAATGTTAAGAATAAATATGTTTGGGTTCGCCCCGGTACTAACCCTAAAGGACCCTCAAAGATTTGGGTACCAAAAGATCCTCCAAATGTAGGTGACACAGGTGGATCTACTTCCTCCAAGACTTAGGGGGAGACGGTGCCCGGGTGGTAGATGCAACTAAGCTCAAAGTTCAAATCTAGCTTGCATCGCTATCGTGGAGGCACCTATTTTTGGAGACTACCCGTAAATTGGTAACATCTCCATTTAAGAGTTTTTAATTTGTATATACAATTGTTATAGGATTGCTTGTTTAGTTTTATGCTCCATTGATACATAATTAGTATAAACTTGCAACTCTAACATGATTGTATATGCCATGTTCAATTTTGATTTCTTTTTGACATGTATACATGTGTATAGAATTGTTAGTTTGTTTTTTGTTCGTTATTGATACATGCTTATATAGAACTACCTTTCTATCATGTTGTGTACATGCCTTGTGTTAATTTTCATATCTTGTATTGTTATGCGTTATGTCATATTTGTCCACATGTCCATTTTGTTAGATAATGTATCTACATGTATAGTTTAGATTTTGTGATTATATACTTGTATACATATAGACCTATTTTCATAAATAAAATAAAACTTTTTGAAAATTTTCATAGTTGAGCAAATACCTTAAAGATGGCAATTGCGCACCTCAACTCATTCAAGAGGAATCAAGAGGATGAAGTTCAGAACCCGTCACTGGGTATTCGGCTTCAACATCTTTATATCTTTGTTTAAATATGTAAAATAAAATTGAATCATTTTGTGTGAAGTTTTGTTGATATGATCTCTAAATGAAGATTTTTTTTAAAACTGATTGTTATATCCCTGTATATTATAATATAACATATTTTTATTTGTTATAATTTTTATTTAAAATTTTTTTTGGTCAGAATCTGGTAGCAGAATTTTCAGACTTATCGGTCGACCGGCCCCTAACCCCAGTCGACCGGCTCTGTCTGAGAAGAAAAATTTGTATTTTTTTGTGCTACCGGTCGACTGTTGTTATAGGACCAGTCGACCGATCAAGATGCGTGACTCTCTGTATCTTTTCGGTCGACCGGTCCCTTAATCCCAGTCGACCGATAGTCGTATTCTGGCGTATATTTGGACCTTTTCCTTCACTGTTTCGCTCATTCTCTCTTTTCTCTCTCAGCGAGCCGCAGGAGCATCTTTTCTCCAAAATTCCCAACTTCAAATCCGTTCACCTGATCACAAATTCCTTCAAAACCCATTTCATACTCCTCATTTCTAATTCGGATCTTCAATCTCAAGCCGATCCGTCCGTCAGATTCTCAGAATTTCTGGATTTTCAAGTTAGGGTTTCAGATTTTTCCAAAGGTAAAAATTTCGAATTTTTCACTTGTTCTTTCTTTCTAGCTTAGATATATCACTTCTTTTGTCTTCATATTAGGTTGATTGATCATCTAGATCGTGCTTTTACCTGCAAAAACCCTAAAAATTTGATTTTTGTCATGGCTCCTAAAAGACATCGTTCTGAGAAGGGAAAGGGCATTGCCCAATCCTCATCTCAAGCCCCTAGGACTGATCCTGTGTTCCGTAACGATCTTGCCTCTGATCGTTACACACATCTAGCCCCTAGGAACACTATTTCGGGTAGGTTTGTGGCTATCCATGATTTTGAACACCTCGATATCCCCCACATACTCCGTACCAACAATCTTGTGGATTTTCTCTCCATCAGGGAGAAGGTTTACACTTCTTTGGTTCCCTATTTCTATGCCAATTTTGAATTTAGTGGGAACCGGATCATCTCCCGTGTGATGGGTAGGGACATAAACATTTCCCTAGGTCAGTTTGCTAGGATTCTTCATCTTTCCACTGATGGAATAGATGTTTACTCTTATGACCTACATGATTTTCCTGAATATCCGGAGGGTGAGTCTTCGCTCACCGCATCCACTCTCATTCACCGGGATGACAATCCCGATCTAGTGAGGAATGAGATTGTTAGTCAGTATTCCCTCCAATCTCAGGTCCTTGCTAAGATTATCTTTCATAATATCGTGCCTAAATCCGGTGAATTCAGCCATGCTCGAGGCCCTGTTCCCTTGATTATCTATTGCCTCCTTAAAGGCATTAGGATAAATTTCCCTCGAGTGATCGCTTCTCACATGAGTGGTGATCAGATTCGCACTGCTGGTAGGAGTCTGCCTTATGGCATGCTCATTACCCATCTGCTTAGGGCTTTAGACTTCGATCTTTCTGGTCAAGCCTCTTCAAAACCCTCTTCTGATATCAATACTGCTGCTTTGAAGATGATGGAAGCTCAGTTGCGTCGACACGCAGCTGTGCAACCACCACCTGTTCCTGCAGCTGATCCAGCTCCAGCTCCACCTCCTGTTTTTCCTGCTCCTGAGTTTCAGGGTGTTTCTTCTTCTGAGCTCCGCTCGCAGATCGAGGTACATCAGGCCTGGGTCGGTGAGCAAGTCTCTGCACTTCGTGCAGATATGGCTGCTCGTGATGCTTCTCTTCGGGCAGATATGGAGGCTCGTGCTGCTATGGATGCTGCTTTTCGGGCGGAGGTCCGAAACGACTTGTCCTATATGGCTGAATCCATGAGATTTGTGGATGTTCAGTTTCAGTCCCTGTTCTCTAAATTGGACATAGTCGTTCCTGATGGGACTCCGGGTGCTCGTCGTCTCCCTGCCGCTGGTCCTCCTTTCCCTCCCAGAGCTCGCGTCTCTGTTCCACCACCGCGCCCCAGAGTTGATGCCGTGGATACAGATGAGGTAGATTCCTCTTCTTCCTCAGATGATGGTGATGACCAGACGATGGCCGAGGGCTCTGATGATGACGAGGAGGAGGATGACGAGGCGACTGAGTGATGCTGCTGTTGAGTGACCTCCCCTTTATTGATGATGTCAAAAAGGGGGAGAGATATTTGGAGAGAGAGATATTTTGAGAGATATTTTGTTATGACTCTTTGTTATTCTGTTATGTACTTGACTTATTTTGTTGTGTTGGACACCTTTTTGTGTTGTGGACATGTCTTGTGTGGTATGTATTTGTGGTATGTATTTATGTCATGTTGAGACTCATTTCCTTTTATCTATGATATGACTTGTGTAGTTGAGATTTTTCTATGGGCATGGATATATGATGTTTATGATTTAGCAATTGTGATAATATGCCTGAGTATGATTTTTATATATGCATATGTTGAGGGGGAGCTTCATTTGAAGACTCTACCCAAAATATCTTGTGATAACTACATATGTTTTGCCATCATCAAAAAGGGGGAGATTGTTGGCCCAAAGGCCATTATCCCGGTTATTTTGATGATAACAAAACATATTTAGTTATGTATTTAATAATCTTGATTTTAAAGTATTTCAGGTTCAAGAAACAGATTTTGACGACTCCGCTAAAAGACTCACAAATTTGGAGTTCGCCCAACATTTGCATTCCCAAGCTAAAGCACATAGGAAGCTTCGGAATTTGCGTTGAAGAAAAGTTCAAGAAGAAGATCAAGACTTGCTAAAGAATCCAAGATTTGTACTTTGTTTATTTTCATTTTAGAATATTTTGTCAAAACTAAATAGTAGAAGTAGAGATATGGGATATCACACACACACATTTTCTAGAGTAGTTTATGGCTTCAAAATAATTTCTATTTCTATTTCCAAACTCAGTTTTAGTTGAACATATCTATTTTGGAAATACGATTTTAGAGAGACTAGTTTTTGGGAAAAACATTTCATTGAAAATCAAGTTTTTATCAAAAGAATTTTTACCAAGTATTTTACCTTGATAGTAGTATGACACATGCTCATACTCTATGATTTTTCAAGACCAAAACATTTTATCCAAGACCCAAAACCAAAATCCAAAATTGTCCAGGTCTGTGAATTCTGATTTTTCAGAAATTCACAGTGACCGGTCGACGGGCAGTCGACCGGCACTCGACCGACATGCACAAATGTGCATGTGCGTATCAGTCGACCGGAGGTCGACCGATACTCGACCGGCCCCAACCTGCTGCTCTCTGGAAATTGCCAGTCGACCGACCCGGTCGACCGGTGAGCCCCAACGGTCGGATTTTTGACCGTTGGCGGTCGACCGACCCGGTCGACCGGTAGTCTGTCAAAAATTCTGACAGACTCAACAGCTATTTTTCTGACTTTTTGACTTTAGGGATTTGTCTCCAACGAATCTCTTGAGCAGTTTTTGACCCCTATAAATAGGTGGTCACTTCATATGAAATGACTAATGATTTTAGAGCTATCAAGTGCTATTTTACAAAAGTTTCAAAGATTTCCAAAGTTTTCAAAAGAAAAGATTTTTCTCTCCAAAGCCTAAATTTCCATCACCTTTCTTGGAGCCTATTCCTCTACTTCTCTCTAGCTTTGCACTACACAATCCCATACTCTAACTCTCCTATTTGGTTCTAGGATTGTGCTTAGTGAGCTCTTTTGTAAAGTGGTCAAGTGTGATCACTTCCATTGTAATTGAGTGAAGTTGTAGAGGCATCGGCCTCAAGGCGAGCTAGTGTGCTCAAGGTGGTGAAGTGTCATCACGGGAGACGGACAAGTGTTGTCCTTGTATTGTTGATCCGGTGGGATCCTCAATAGTGGAAATCCTTCAAGTGTGAAGGCGGGGACGTAGAGCGTGGCTCGAACCTCGGAAACATATCGGCGTGTTTGCGTTTGCTCAAATTCTTCTAACTCTATCTCTTTAATTACTTGCACCTTTACCTTGTTTAATTCTTGCAAGTATTTGTATTGTGATAATTGTTAGAGTTAAATTTTAAATTCCGCATAATTGCCATTATCATATAGCCATCACCTATTCACCCCCCCTCTAGGTGATTTCAAGTATATCTTACACACACACACACACTCTTGATTTAGATGAGTTTTATAAAAGAATTTCTATTTTAGAAAAATACAAAAGAGTTTTCATTTTAGAAAATACCGTTTTGATTTTTGGAATTCAAAGTATACATGTCCTTAACCAAAACCATGTTTAGTGCTAAATGACAAAAACATAGATATTTTACCATGTATGTGTAGTGGATCATATCCATACACCCTATGCTTTCAAAGTGTTTAAAATATCTTGTTTTTGTATTTGGAGAAGTTTTGGAAAAACCAATTTTGGAAAAATACAGTTTTTGTTTTTAGCCAAAATTTCTAAGTTACAAAAATAGTTCAAATTATTTGTAACATGTCTTGATTTTGCTCAAACATGTTTGTATATTAAAGTATAATACTGAAACTATTTTTGTAGATTTTTCGTGAATTTATATGATTTATTTAAGAAATAAAAATCAAGTTTTTTAATCCCAAAATTGACCTGACCTGGCTTCTGCCGGTCGATCGGACCGGTCGACCGAGCTAGGAGTCAGTCGACCGAGTCGATCGACCGACGTGCACAGACGTGCACGCCAGTTCTGGCTGGAGGGCCGGTCGACCGACCCGGTCGACCGCAGAGAGCTTCTGCTCTCTGGAAAGGCCCCAGTCGACCGGACGGTCGACCGGACAGAGAGTCTGCTTTCTGTATCTAGGCCACGGTCGACCGGCTGGTCGACCACTGGCACAACGGTCAGAAATCTGACCGTTGGGCGGTCGACCGACAGGCCAACCTGGCTCCCAACGGCTAGTTTTTCTAGCCCTATAAATTGGGGCTTTTGGGGGCTATTTTATACAAGATTTGTTAGTGGATTTTGAGCCAGTTTTTCCAACTCTATTAGGTGTTTATCTCCACCTGTTTAAGAGCCAAAATTGTCATATCAAAGGGAGAGATTTTCAAGAGTGTTTTGAAAAGAGATTTTCTTGTATTTTCCTCTACCATTTCAATCCTTGTTTTCTCACACAACACTTGAGCTATCCATTGCTATATCTACCTATAGGGTTATTTGTTGTGAGAGGATTTTAGGTGATCAAAGTGTTGTGATCATCAAAGTTCATTCATGTACTTTGAGGAGGCGGGCTTGCGGGTTCGCGGTGTTTTGAGTTCGTGTGTGAACTCGGTGTTTGAGGTGCGGCCTCGGCGAGCTAGTGGGTTTGCGGTGTGTACGGGACTAGAGAGTCCAAGGAGTTCAAGTGTGAACTCGCTTTGTAGGTGTTGCGGCACCGAGTGATCCGGTGGGATCGGTTTATAGTGGAAATCCTTCAAGTGTTGAAGGCGGGGACGTAGAGCAAGTGTGCTCGAACCTCGAAACAAATCTCACGTGTTTGCGATTGCTCACTCTCTATCTCTTGCTCTTGTTTATATCTTGCATGCTTATATTGCTTTCATCTTTATATGCTTGATATATATTGTGCTCTCATTGTTATATGCTTGGGGATTGTTTGCTAACACTTGTATTCAACCAAGAGAGCCAACGCGGCACCTCAACTCTTATTTAGAGGAATCTTGAGGAGTTAGTCCAGAGCCCTTCACGGGGAATCCGGCTATACTCTTGTGTTATACATGTTGTTTAGTTTAATAAGTTTTAATTCCGCATTAATTGACCATTAGATTAGCTCATCACCTATTCACCCCTCCTCTAGGTGATTTACACTTCTAACATGATTATTAGCTAACTTTTCTTTCATGAAAATTTATCTACTAACCACTATTCATTTAACCTCTTACTTGATAATTCACATGAATCTAATTACCTCTACAAGGTAAGGCCTTGCTCTTGTAAGAGCCATTGATGGCTCATGATGATAGAATCTAACAGTTTAACTTGCTAACTTGCTAACAAACTATCTCTTTTATTTCATGCATACTTCTAACAGTTTTGATGATCTAATATTTGCATAAGCTTACTCTTGATACAAGTTTGAATGTTAAGAACAATCTCATGTAACATGCTTTGAATCATCTCTTGAAAAAGCCAAGGATCAGTGATGGCCAAGAATCCATGTGAGACAACTTTCACTAAGAGGTTAGCATGATTAGTGAATCACTTAGTAGTTAGTAACCATGAATTTTCTTTCCTTTATACTTTGTTTTCAAAACTCTTTTATTATTTTCTTATTGATGCTTTCATCACCTTCTTATTTCATCATTTTTTCATCCTTTCCAACACAAACTTACTCTTTTGTCTATTTTGTTTTTAATGCCACTTTCTAAATCACTTCACTTTCTACATCATTTCTATTTTCTTGTTTTGTTTTACCGATTTCAAAACCACTTGTCTATTATTTTTGCTTCGTCGATTTCATCGCCTTCTCTCCCTATCACTTCTAGTTTTCTTTTTTTTTTTTCTTTTTTCTTTCTTTAACAAAGAAGAACTTGTTGACAAATGATGTGAACAAACTGTTAATGCTTCTATCACCTCCCTCCCTGTGGATTCGACCCGTATGACCTAATGCTATAACAAATTATCGAAGAAGTTAAAACATACATAATTTCAGTGATTTAAAAATGCACATTTTCGTGCACGGTTTAACTCCAAACAATAGCCTACGAATATGGATTGATATATCAATCAAAAGTCTCCAAAGTCATAATTAAATGATTATCACATTTACATGCACATTCATAGGCTCAGGCAATACTCACAAGTGACATTTCGAGCTGGTAAGGACCAATATCATTCGCACAATTCTACTTATGGCGCACGCGCGCGCGCACACATATGGCTGCATCACACACAATCATTTTTAGGTATTATCAAGTTCACATGTGTCATGAAGTTTAGCTTATAGGAAAAGTAACAATACTTAATTACATGCTCGGTGTACAAGTTACATTTACTAATATTGTTATTAAATTTTGGTTTAGCATCACTATTCTAGTTTTCGATTTTGGGTTCATGATTTATCCGTTTATAATTCCTAAGATGAAGACATTGTATAATTCAGTCATTATGCGCATAGGTCACAATAGTAGGCTAAATTACAATTACTATTGGGTTCAATAATCGTTATCAATAGATTAATATCAATGTAGTTTAATTACTATCTCATATATTTAGTCTAACTTTTGATGAAGATGTATAATCAACATTAACAAGTCATTAGTTATTCAATCCACAATTTATCGATGAACTTTTCGAAGAAGCTCTATATTCTTTGTATCTGAATATACTGATTATTAAGACTGGATTTGTATCTCATAACATCTTGCCTAAGCTTTTGCTCATGCTACGTCACCCTAATCTCTTGGTCATGATTATATATATATATTATTTGAGTAAAATTGTTATATTACAGCAATACTATCCAGAAACCTTTGATTTCCGAATTGGTTAATTTATTACTGAATACTATATCACCAATTGAATGGAGTTTAGCAGGGAATTTCTAATATCATATGTATTTATCCAACTAGCCCGGTATTGTCTCTCGTTACTTTTAATTAGATTACTACTGATATCACTATAAAACCATGATTATAGTTCCGTATTTATTAATTCTATAAGAATTCTTATTCTTGGCTATTACTGTCCAAGATCCTATAACCTAGCTAAAGTTCTATAATAGATGACCATTTAATGTTTCATCATTACCCTAGCCAACTATTGATCATAATTAGGGTAGAAAATTTACTTGCTAGTATGTATTTTTCAACTTCCGATTATATTTTTCAAACATAGCATATGCTACATGCTGACCTTAGTTACCATTATTTAATTCTTTTAGGGTTCTCAATGATTAGACTATTTTAAGTCTCCTTTTTAAATATTTATATGTGTCTCAGTTAAATAATTTCCTCACTAAAAAATGGTACTTGTTGACTAAAATCATGTGCACATCTACTATGTTCTCTAGTTTATATAAGATCAGAACTAAAATAATGATTATTGCCATTTGCAACGTATTTTCTCTTAGTCATACGAAACAGAGAGGATACAAATTATTATTATAACAAAAGATCCGAATAGGCTCTAAGATGATATAAGATTGATGACATATTATTTCTAAAAGAAAATCAATATTTCTGAAATGACATAAAAGAAGTAACCAACCGCACCCGTGGACTTCAAATTAAAGAATCACTAGGAATAATGCAATTTGAAATGATTTATGATCTCTAATATTAAAAATTCATTAATCGACCCGAATAAATTATGAATTCACAGAATTTGATTATAAATGGGAACAATTAAGAAATGGGTAACTCACTTATAACCTTGTTTTCTAGTTTACATTACTATTCTAAAACTAACTCATAAATAAAACTTGTAATCCCCATCCCATAGATTATATACGGGATGAATAAAATTTAAATTAATTGCGTTCATTTTTCTGCAATTATGAATTTTCATTGATAATCGAAAGAAGTTGATGATGGACCCTTCTTTCCACTTACTCTACATTCTAGAAATACATAAATATTATAATGTAAGTGATAATTTTTATATTTATTTGGCTTAAGTAAATACTTTTTGGATTTGATCTTTAATGGCCCTAATTTAAATGTATTTAAATTTGCATTTAATATTTTATAATCCCATCCAATAAGTTATCAAATAAACATCTATGTTCTATTCGGTTGGGCCTTTATGGAAACTTCAAACCAAAATGATAATCATCAGATCATATTGAACACCAAGGGATAGCGTCCATTCATATTCAACTTCGTGCATATATTCTAGACTTGAAGGAAAAAACTTACATTATGTTTCTATTAGAATTTTATAAACAAACTTGGTTTCTCTTCATAGGTTGCCAATAATAATTAAGCTAGTTTTGTTTGGTTCAAGCTCGCATTAGAATATACATGTTGACACTCTAAAAAAGACAAGATTCCTAACTGGCCTGAACAACGTCTAACTTGTTGACATTTACAAAAGACAAGCGGCAGACAAGCTGACGACCAGTTCTTCACCCATCTCAAATGGGACGAATCAGCAACTTGAACTCCTAATCCAGTAAAGCAGACAGTAAGCCAAGAAAAGCTCGTGAGAAGGCCCAGGCAGATCCGGGGATACTAAGTTAGCTTAACACTTAGTCTTGCACGAGCTCACAAAATAAGTCTCGCATGAGAAGCTAAAAGTGCTTAGCATCCAGAGAGTTCCTTCGAACTTCGCTACGAGAGATGCTCAATTAACTCCGCAGGCAGTTAATTTCACTCGAAGCCCCATGCAGCTTCGCAAAAGGATAATTGGTAGTTTCGCCACAAAGAGTATCCAGCTCCGCTGAAGAGCTTTCTCTTTAACTTCGCCAGACGCTTCCCCCAGCTCCGCTACGAGCTTGACACAGTAACTCCGCTGCGGGTCTTTTATGGTCACCTTTGACCAATCAAATCTCCAGATGAGATCGAATCTATTCAAGGACAAATCTAATTGAGATCAAATCTAAGATCAATTTGGCAGTTGTTTACCATAATCTCTTGACTCTCCAAAACAAGTAAGAAGATCAGAGGAGATCTTTCAGTTATTTGAAAAGAATCAAAGCGGATCAGAAGATCAACATTACCTGCTATTCTTAATTTCGCAAAAGCTGATTCTAGCCTCGCGGCAAGGCTACATTACAGATTTAAACAGATTGACTAATATGTTTCCAGACTTTCAAGGGACAATTGTACCCCTGCTCTCCCTATAAATAGCCCACCAGAGGTATACGAAGAGATACACAGAGACAGAGGCTGAAAAGAGGAGAAGAGGACTAAATACAGAGATCTACTCTCTTACTTCTAAGAATTCAGAGAACTACTTCTTTAATCAGAGTGCTAATACCCTAAAATCTTCCTCCCACTCAAGGAATCTCCGGAACCAGGCGAGAAGGAATCCAAAGCGGAGGCAGTTTGAGAAGTAACAAGAGGGTTCTACCAACCTTCTGTTCTCCGATTCTCCGAACCAGGCGAGAAGGGATTCCTATCAGGCAGCAGTCCGAAATCTGATCAATCGCATCGTCAAAGGGATAAAGTGATCGCATGCTGATCAGATTCCTATCGGCACACTTCCTCAGAAATCTCAGAGGAGATCTACATGTAATCTTTTTATTTAAAAGAATTACTTATAATTTAGCTCCTCGATCCTTTTTTGTAAGTTTTCCCCTTTGCAAAATCTATGGAAAACAAAATAGCGACTCCGCTGGGGACTGAATTCTCCACTGTTGAGAATCAAGTGTCGCAGTGCGACGAACAGACCTTCAGGTCTACTTCTGATTTCAAGGAAGCTGGTATGGCCAGAGCCCCTCTGGCTAAATCTTCGAAGCAAGTCTCTGTGGAGACGGATAAGTCTCCCTGCGAGCCTACCACGGTCCTCTGGCGTAATAAGAAAGCAAACCCGCAATGCAAAAGTCAGAATCTTAAACCTGTTACCTTTGAAAACTTAGTCATTCACTTTGACCAAGGAAGATTCGAAGAGCTCCTCTCTGGGGGTAGTCCAATGCTCCATACACGAAAGCATAGAAAGGTCTCGATGACCAAGGTTTCGGAGCAGAAACCGAAAGCAGAATCCTTCCAACTCCTCTCAGGCTCGTGTGGCTAGCCAGGTTCCCTGCAAACCTAAGTATCCTTTTCTGAAGCAGATGTGGAGGCCAAAACAGAAAGCTCTATATGAAGCTTTGGCATAGCTACGCCACAGGTGCACTTCTCCCGCAAAGAAAAAGGCAAGACGCCTGTCTGCTTCATTGAGACTGTCACCCGCGAAGTTACAACGGCGATCATACCTTCATCTAATTTTGGAGCAGTAACTCCTCGCGCCAGCCTCATTCTTATGAGCGAAGATATTGATAGTGTGGCAAACACAGTACCTCAGGGTACCATGAAATTCCCAGCCGCTAGGCTACGACTAGAGCACCCAGCGGTGCTAACCTCCTTTGCAGCAGGGTAGCCGATAAAGCGCCACAGCGTGCTCCGCTCCCTAGTTCCTCAATCACTAAGCTCGCTCTTCGCAGCGGAGCTAAGGGATCGTCCCTAAGTGTTGATAGCGGTGCTTATGCAGCTTCAGCACCCAAGGGCATTTTCAAAGCTTTTAGCCGTGAAGCTAGAGCTAAAGCACTATTTAGTGCTAATCACCTCTGCGGTGATGAAAAGAACAGGACATCATCCTATCCGCAATCCAACAGAGCCTCTGCGCTAAAATGCTTAAGCCCAGTTGGGTCTGACTTGCGAGACTTCTTGACAAACAAACGGAAGTCGGGACCTTTTCGGACTTCTCCCTCCTGTTGTCAACAAGTAGGATGTCAGTTGGTGACAGTCCACTCAGTCCATTGCCTGGTAGGACCAATCCCCACCACTCCTCCAGGCCAACGATCAGTTTTTGATCAACTGTCGGTGCAAGCTCTGGTAAAACATCGCAAAAGGAGAGTATCGCAAGATCTGCCCTCTGCATCCGTTAACATGATCGGAAGGGACGAAAGCTGTGTAGAGACAGACGAGCGTCACATGCCACTCCCTCTAGTTCTCCAGATCTGGATTATAGTCCGGGCCTCGGTGAAGTCTTGGTACACAAAGAAGGTGTCTTCTAAAACACTAGATTTAGGGTCACAATACCCTACAGTTAAGAACAACCATCTTCCTCAACTGCAATAGCCTCACCAGAACCAATGAAAGGGTTAGTCGGATGGTCTGATGAGGAGGACGAAGATAGTGGGTATGCCTCTTTGGCAACAGTCAGCTCGGTACGAACGGATAGAGTATCAGTAAATATGGCTGATAACGGTAATGATGACCTTCGTTGACAGTTGGAAGCTCAGAAACAAACTTCCAAGACCCAGCAAGAAGCTTTGGACAACATTCAACAGATGCTCGTTCAACTCCTTAGTAACCGGAATAATAATGGTACTGAGAGTAACCAAAATGAAAAAGAACATCATAGCAACGAGCAACCAAAGATTGAGAAGTCAAAGGAAAGCCCTTCTATGGACGCTGAAGTTCTTAAAGGCATCCAAACTCAGATTGCATCCCTAGCTAAGAGGGATGAACTAAAGAAAGTAGGGGCAGTCTGTCCTTACCCGCTGGAATGGAATTCAGTACCATATCCACCAAAGTTGAAACCACCAACATTATATACGTATGATGATAAGAGCTCGCCAAACCAGCACATCTACTATTTCCAGTCTCAGACCGGTAATGTTATAGACAATGATGCTATCATGGCCAGACTATTCATTGGCATATTAAAGGGGGTAGCATTTGACTGGTTCCGAAGTCTGCCTCCGGGCTCTATCAATTAATGGATCGACCTAGAAACCTGATTTCTTTCTCGTTTCTATGAGGACGATACCGAGGTAACCATGAATAAACTTCTCTCTACCGTGTAGAAAAGGGCGAATCTGTCCGTGATTACATCGACCGTTCAGAAACTTGTCTCTGATGTGCCCAGCAGGGATGCCATTACCCATGCTCTTATAGACGTGCAGACATAACTTTTTAGACCAAGTAGAAATTCGCATGGGAGCTGTCAAAGCCCATACCTGGAAAGAACTAGTCGAGCAAGCAGAGATAGCTGAAAAGTTGGCTAAAAAGTTCGAGCTATCCACCCCTAAAGGTAAATAGGGTATGAATACTAAGGGACGCGGCGACATGGCGCAATCTTCCCAAGCCAAAGGGAAAGAGACTATATCCGTCAAATTATCGGGGGATGTGCATTCGAAGGCCAAGAAGAGCAGCTTCAATAATCAGGAGTCTAAGTTTTCTCCAAAACAGTATCCTTCAAAGACGAACAGGTTGTCCCAATATTCCATTTTCTCCATAAAGCAAACAAGTTGAAGCTACCAGATGCTTGGCGCCTTAATGAAATAGGACGCACAAACGATCCTAACTATTGCCTCTTTCATAGGATGGTTCATCATCCTACTAATAAATGCTTTGTCCTCAAGGACAAGATTCAAGCTTTGGTCGATTCGGGAGTTTTGACTCTGAAGTCAGAGCAAAAGAAAGTCACTGCAAATATGGTGACCCTCGAGTTCGGCAAAACCCCGAAAGTCACAATTCCTGACGAGATCTTTCCGATCCCTGCGCCACGGCTGGAAGTAAAGCATCCTTCAGCTAAAACTCAAGAGAATAAAGGTCTTGTTCCCTTGACACTAGAGATAGGGGAAATCATGTGGATACACCCAGACCTTGTCCAAAATGAACAATAGGATTCGAAGAAATCCAAGTTGAAGGGCAAATCTTGCAATGTTATCTCCATCCTGTCGGATGATGGCAATCTCACAGCAGCTTCTCTCAGCGATTCTGAAGGAAAAAATCACGCTTGCACGATGTAGGCTGATGTACCTCAGCCGACAGGTACTCGATCCGAAAAATCATACTTAAAACAGTATGAGAAAGCTATTGACGAGACATAACAGCAGACGACGTCAGTACAAATATCCACACCGGCTCCGCTCCTGACGACAGGAAAAGAGAAGCAGAAAGAAGTCCGGTTCGACCACATCCTGAAGAAGCCTTCAGGCCCAGGGTTTAACATGCCCTTTTATTTTGACATATTGGCCCAGTTGGCTAATATCCTAACTCATATTACCATACACGAGCTTCTTAGCCTCTCGAAAGAGATAAGGGAGGCACTCAGGGATGCACTGGCTAACTCAGAATCATTCCTGACATATATGCCTGAAATCCCTATAGATGACGCTCAGTCTTGTTGCCCCGAATGCCATCATGTGCAGTCAAAGATATCTGCTATTACCTTCACAGCGGAGGATATGTTTCCCAAGGATAAAAAGTACGATCGACCTTTATACTACACCGGATACATCGGTTCAACATGCATTAAAAGGGTACAGGTTGATCCGGGGTCTGCACTCTGTATCATCCCTAAAAGGCTCCTCTACTTCATCGGCATACCACTATATAGGTTGTCTGCAATCACTACAACAATATATGATTTTAATGCAGGAAGTAGTCATCCGTTTGGGAAGAATCTGACTCCGTTGCCGAATAGGGAGCCTGAAGTCAGAAGTGACATGCTATGTCATTGACGCTAACACGTCGTACAACTTGTTACTAGGATGACCGTGGATCCACGCCAACTGGATTATCCCCTCCACTCTGCATCGTGCTTCAAATATGTTAAAGATAATACAGCAGTATGAACTGTCTTCGCTGAGAAGCAACCATTCAAAGGGGTAGAAAATTACTTTACTGACGCTCTCTTGTATCAAGAGATCGGTAAAACATCAAAAGAATCATTACTGGACGATGATGATAGCGACAATGAGGCAGATTCAGAGTCTAAAGCAGACATGCCAGCCCTTTTAATCGGTGAGCTCATTGTAGCATGTCTTAATAATCCCCAATGTAACACTCCTTCTGAAGATGAGGGCGAATGGGTAATTAATGATAATATTTTTCTTTGATTATCCTGTGAGTGTTGAATCTATTACGGATAGCTCTTTGCACATGCCTTTACATAAACCAAGTGCATCCAGTACACCCGTAGAATCTATAGAAGGAGCCGTTTTAGTGGTTCCTCCATCCAAAGAGGGTCAATTACAAATAATATTCGGTAAAACCCAACTGCAAAGGTCTACAGCAGCGGATTCAAGTTCAGACTCAGGCACCCCACAATTTTTCCATTATGCACGACCAGCGCACCGTATGATGAAGAAAATGGGATGCAACCTGAAGCATGGGAAGGGCCTGAATTTCAGAAAAGAAAGACGTGATTTTCTGCACAATTTCATGCCAAGAGGGAAACATGCAAATTACTATGATAACATATGTAGGGGGTTGGGATACGTTACACCTACACCGCCAACAACGGTTAAATCCGAAGATAACAAACCAATCCCATCACACTCTACCTCTTCCTCTAAATGGGACTCAAATGTCAGTGTGGGAATAGTGTTCAAAGAGCTCACTCTTAATATGACTTCAAGCAGCCAATTGGAGCCCGCAGAAGTTATTGATGAGAAATCATGGGCTCAGCAATTGGATCTCCAGTGGGAAAAGCGATTCAAATAACGCGAACCAGCTACTGAAGACAAGGTGATTCAGGTCAACTTCGATAGTCAAGATCACCCTAGGCCCATCTTTATAAGTGAAAGCTTGTCACTCGCAGAAAGGGAAGAGCTGATTATACTTATAAAGGAGTATGTAGATGTCTTTGCATGGAGCTACGGAGACACGCCCGGACTTGATCCACAAGTAGCTATGCATCGTTTGAACATCAGACCTGACGCCAAGCCAGTCAGCAGCAGCAACACCAGTTTCGTCCGAACATTATGGAGGCTATTGAAATCGAAGTTCATAAGCTCATTGCATGCGGCTTCATATGGGAGGAACAGCACCCAGATTGGGTTGCTAATATCGTTCCCGTTCTAAAAAAGAATGAGAAAATACGGATCTGCATCGATGATCGGCTAAAAGCAAGCACAAGAATAAGTAAAAAGTGTGTGGGTTGATATTACTGCCTTTGCGATTCTTCCGTAGTAGCGAAATGGCTATATGGATCGTATTCACAAGGAGGGAGAGCGATGGAAACTTGATGCGACTTCAAAGTTCAAGAAGAGAGAAAATTCTTTGTTTCCAAATAAGAATTGAAAAGTGAAAATAAGTTGTTTCAAAAATTGTTTGAAAATGTTTTGGTGGTTTGTAAAAGTGGGTCTTTCTTAATGGTAAAGGCGCATGGCTAACTTTCTACTAATTGCTCCCACTAATCCCTAACTTCTTGAAGATGTAGCCTCACGATGGATCATGGGCAAGCTTAACCCTTATGCATTAGAACTATTCACGTGGAAATCGAGTGAAAGTTCTTTACTTAGCTTTACACGGCAAAAACTCAGACATTCGCTTGTCAAGATCCAATAGAAGGCGAGAATACGGGAAGACATGAGTGCACTAATCGTATCGGCAAAGTTAAAAGGAAAGTCTCTAACTTACAAAAAATAAGTAAAGTACATAACCCATAGATCATGAAAAACCTATTAAGCATGAAATATAAGAAGGTAAATATTTGAATGTAAGTTAGAGTTGGAACCCTCGTCTTAAGATGTCATAGCTCTTTGCACAAGGCTTGTTTGACACTATTGACTCATGTGGGTTATCAATCAAGTGTTAGAAATTAGTGGGTTAGTAGTTAGTTAGCTATACTAATGAAAAATTAGTTAGCCATAAAAGTAAAAGAAACAACAAAGGAAAAGAAGTGGAGAGAGGGAGTTACACTACAAGAAAATAAAAGAAAAGAAAAGGTAAAGGAAGGAAGTTACACTACAACAAAGTAAAAGAAAAGAAAGGTAAAGGAAGAAAGTTACACTACAACAAGGAAATGGAAGAAAATGGCAAAGACAAGTAGATGAAAAGAAGAAAGAGAAGTAGTTACTTGTATTAGCTTTTCACCTTCAAATACAACCTTTACACACTCTCTCTTTCACTATAATGGCTAAAAGTAAAACTAGAAGAAGAACAACAACAACTACAACTCCAAAATTAAACTAACATAAAGATCCTAAAGCTCTGGATATCTCTTTCTTCAGACCCCAGGGGGTATTTATAGGCACCAGGAGAAAGGGAGCCACGTGGGTGACTTGTGACCCGAAGCGTAGGCGCGCGCGCGCCTAGCTTTAGGCAGCGCGTTGTCCAGTCTGTCTCCTATCATGTAGGCCTGCTGGTTTGCTGATATGATGTCCTGGACTGACAAAATTGCATCCCTAAAGTCAATGGCTACTTGGTAGGCCTTTAATCACCCATTAAATGGTGATTAAGGTCTTCTTCTTCATTTGCACACCAATCACCTAGATCAAGCAAGTAAAGCTTTATTAGCAGAATTTTATACCAAATAAATATGAGAATGTGATAAAAATTATGTAAAATTAGAGACTAATCACACCCTCACACTTATCTTTTTGCTTGTCCTGAGCAAAACAAAAATAAAGAAATTATTACACCACTTTCGCAAGTGACGCGATTGCACTGAGCATGTGCAACAATCCTTTAAACTTTTAGTTTTCCCCTAAAGGAGGAGTGTTGTCTCCTGAGGATTTTCAGTGGATTGCACCCACAAAATCCAGTAAGTAAAGAAAAGTAGTTAGTTGCTAGTAAAAATTCTATCATGAAAAAGAACTTTCAATCATCTAAGTAAAAATGACCGAATGATGTAAGAATTAGGTTTAACCCTCATAAGTCTGATTAGTCTCTAATTTTGCATAATTTTTATCATATTCTCACATTTATTTGATAATAAATTCTGCTAATAATACCTTACTTGCTTGATCCTAGGTTCATGGTGTGCAAATGAAGAAGAAGATCTAAATCACCATTTAATTGGTGATTAAAAGCCTACATGAATAGCCATTGACCTAGAGGAGCTGATTCATCAAAACCAGGGGTGCAAAACCAGAAACCGGGCACCAGAACTGACAGGGGACAGACGGGACCGCGCGCGGCTCGAAGCGCCGCCCGCGCGGCCATTGAATGGCAGCGGAAACACGGCCTAGGCTGCGTTTCCGCGGCCGTACGGCCGCGGCGCGCGCGTTGCTTCGGGCCAGGGTTTGTCCCCTGGCCCCCTGTTCTCTTGGCGCCTATAAATACCCCCCTGGGGTTCCTGAGTTGGATATATGCAGAGTTTAGGGTAGTTTTTCATTCTATTTTGTAGTTTAGTTTATGTTAGGTTAGTTCTTCTTCTCCCTCTTTGTATTTTCCATTTTGTAGATCTTGTAATAGGGAGAGAGAGTGGTTCATGCTTGGAATGCAAGAGTTCTTGTAATAGAAGGTGACAATCTATGAAAGGTGCTCTCTTTACCTCTCTATGTTTTCTTCTCTCTAATCTCTTTTACATGTGTAGCTAGTATTTTCTCTCATGGCAACTAACTACTAACCACCAACTAGTCTAACTTCTTATTTGATAATCCACATGAATCTAATAGCCTCGTTTTGGTCTTGCTCTTGCAAGAGCCATTGATGGCTCATGATGATGGATCTAACACTCTAATTTCCTAACCACTAACAAGCTAACATTACTTTACTCCATGCTTACTTTTCTATAGTATTGATGGTTTAAGTGTAGCTTGCACTTGTTTGTTGAGTTGGGTTGTGATGAGTTACATATGGGTTATACTTTGAATAGCTCTTGAACCAAGGACTAGTGATGGCCAATGATACATGTGAGGCAACTATCACTAAGAGGTTAGCATGTTGGTGGAGTCATTAGTAGTTAGTAGCCATGGGTTTTTTTTCTTTTTCACTTTGTTTTAGAAATACAATAAAAACTACAAATACATTCTTTTCAATGTTTTCCACTTCTTTGTATTTCACCGTACCTCTCTTTTCATTCTTTGTTTTCTTTTCTTTTGATTCTTTAAAACTTTGAAGAACTTTTAACATACAAGTGAATCAACCGGTAAAGCTTCTATCGCCTCCCATCCTTGTGGATTCGACTCGTTTTAGCCTCTATGCTATAACGGAAGTATCGAGGAAGCCAAAGCACACACACTTTAAATCTTAACTTCAAAACATACACTTTTTGTGCGCGGTTTTCCCCCGATCAAAGTCCTCTTATACTTTAGCCTTCATAAAAGAAGAAACTATAGTTTTTCTTTAAATTTAGAAAGGATCTTGTACTTCTAACTCATTCTTTTATTTTGCTTTAGATAGATATGCATAATGTGTAAGTGTGATGTGCTTGGGATTTTTTAACTCAACTTTGAATATCATTTAATTTTATTAATATATGTTTATTATTCTTAGTTTCATTAGGCTTTCTACTTCACTTATGTAACACATATCAAATCGATGACTCCCAAACTGGATGGTTTTAGGGCACCAGGTGGAAAAACACCCTTCAGGTTAAATATGTAAGTAGAGTAGGCCACGAAATCAAGATTTACTTATTTATATAGATATATTTTTCTCTTCTCTTTTTTTTGATGTGAGTAATCATGCTTCTTGAGGCATAATTATTCAGCATTTTTTTTGAGAGTTGTGTCTCTAAATCCCAAACATATGTGTGTAGTTTATGCATATTCTACTAAGGCTAAATAAAAGCTATGAGTTATTTTCCTTATCCCTCCTAACTTTTTAGTCAAACTAATCTTTCTTATTTATTTAGGCAAAAATAAAGATTCATTAATAAGGTTCTCTTAATTCCTACAATCTTTTGATATTTTTATAAAGAGTATGAAATTTCTTTTCAATCTAGATTTTTTTTTTGAGAAGTAAGAAGAGAATAAAAGGAAAAAGAAAAAGTGTTAGCACCCCCCACACCTATTTAATGTATTGTCCTCAATGAATGTATATGTAAATGCGAATACAATAAATAGGGTGAAGAAATGATGTTACCGTCTTCGTGGACTCGGGCCAGTCAAGTGCGATTAGGCTAAAGAAATGTCAAAAAATGTAGAAGAGGTAAGAATATAAACAAATATTGTTGTTATTATTTTTTTTATTTTTTTATTTTAGTTGTTGTGGTTAGGCTATGACGGGGCAAAAAGAGTCAGCACACTATCATCCGAAGTCGTAGGCTCAGTGGTCAAGAAGGGCTTCAGTTTTTGTCCATTCACTTTGAATTCCGCGTTGTTCTTAGGATCTACAATAATTACAACACTGTGTGAAAAAATGGTGCGCACGATGAACGGTCCAGACCAACGAGTTTTCAGCTTCCCCGCGAAAATATAAAGCCTAGAATTGTACAACAGGACCTTATCTCCCGGGGTAAAGTTTTTCTGGGTTATGATCTGGTCATGAAAAAGTTTAGTCCTGCTTTTGGTGATCCGAGCATTCTCATAGGCTTCATCCGTATCTCCTCTAGTTCTGAAATCTACAGTCTCCTTAGCTCACCAGCCTTGGTCAGATCAAAATGAGTTGCTTAGTGGCCCAGAGGGCACGGTGTACTAACTCGACTGACAAATGACAGGCTTTCCCGAATACGATTCTGTAAGGGGACATCCCCAGGACTGTCTTAAAAGCAGTGCGGTAAGCCCATAATGCATCATTGAGTTTAACTGACCAATCCTTTCGGTTTTGTTCGACAGTCTTTTTCAGAATGAGCTTGATCTGTCGATTGGTGACTTCGACCTGCCCATTTGTCTGGGGATGATATGGAGTGGACAACTTATAATTGATGGAATATTTCAGCATCAGAGCTTCAAAAACTCTATTGCAGAAATGCGATCCATTATTACTAATTATCGCTCTAGGGGTGCCAAATTGGGAGAAAATGTTCTCTTTTAGAAATTTGACAACCACTTTGTTGTGATTGGTCTTAGTTGGCACAGCTTCTACCCACTTAGATAGAGACATAATCTACTGCAACCAAAATGAACTGGTTGTCGAAGGAATTAACGAATGGCCCCATGAAGTCGATACCTCAAACATCAAAAATTTCAACTTCTAGGATCGGGTTCAGGGACATCATGTCTCTCTTGAAATTTTTCCTAATTTTTTTGACAATTTGTGCATGACTTGCAAAAATGGTATGAGTCTTTGAATAAAGTGGGCCAGTAAAACCCCCACTTTGAAGAGCCTTCTCTGCAGTCTTGCGGGGACCGAAGTGTTCTCCGCATGCAAGGTCACGGCAAAAGCCGAGCACACTCCTCTGTTCCTCCTCTGGTATGCATCGTCTAATTATTTGGTCGGGTAATACTTAAAAAGATACGGTTCTTCCCAGAAGAAGTACCGTACTTAGGCAAAGAAGCGGTATTGGTCTTGCTTTATCCAATCAGTGGGTAATTATCCAATGGCCAGGTAATTAACATGTCCGCATACCAGGGTCCTTAAGAATGGCCAGGATATGCTCATCTGGGAAATCCTCGTTGATTGGAGCATGTATGATCGGTGCATTCGAAATTTGTGAGAGATGATCAGCGACCACATTTTTTATACCTCGTTTATCCTGAATTTCTAAGTCAAATTCTTGAAGCAAAAGGATCCACCAAATCAATCGGGCTTTTGCTTCCTTCTTGGTTATGAGGTATTTAAGAGCCGAGTGATCTGTGAAAATCACCGTCTTCGAACCTAACAAGTAGGACCGAAACTTTTCTAACGCAAACACAACGACCAAGAATTCCTTCTCAGTCGTTGTATAGTTCTGTTTGGCGTCATTCAGGGTCCTACTCAAGTAATAAATCACGTGTTGCTTATTATCGATGCGCTGCCCTAGAACAACGCCAATAGTAAAATCAGATGCATCACATATGATTTCAAATGGCTGGGCCCAATTAGGAGCAGAAATGATAGGCGCAGAAATAAGTTCTTGCTTAAGCTTCCCCCATGACTTGAAACATTCGTCTTTAAAATAAAAGGGCACGTCCTTAGCGAGTAGGTTGGTTAAGGGACTAGAGATTTTGCTAAAATCCTTAATGAACCGTCGGTAGAACCCAGCATGCCCTAGAAAGGATCTAATATCCTTAACCCTTTGGGTGGTGAAAGCTTAGCAATCACTTATACTTTGACCTTATCCACTTCAATGCCTCTCCTAGAAATCTCATGGCCTAAGACAATCCCCTGTCTTACTATGAAATGACATTTCTTCCAATTTAGAGTTAAGTTTTTCTCCTTGCATCTTTATAGCACTAACTCTAGGTGATGAAGACACTCGTCAAATGAATCTCCGTAGATGGAGAAGTCATCCATGAAAATCTCAAGAAAACGTTCTACCATGTCAGAGAACAAACTAAGCATGCACCGTTAGAATATTGCGGGAGCATTGCACAATCCAAAGGGCATGCGTCGGTAAGCGAAGGTACTGAAAGGGCAGGTAAACATGGTCTTTTCCTAGTCCTCTACAGCAATGGGGATTTGATTGTATCCCGAGTACCCATCTAAGAAGCAACAGTACTCATGTCCAGCCAATCATTCCAGCATTTGGTCGATGAAGGGTAGCGGGAAGTGGTCTTTACGGGTAGCTGCATTCAACTTCCTGTAGTCGATACAAACACGAACCTTTGTAGGCAGTCTTGTTTGTACCAACTCTTTTTCCTCATTTTCTACGACAGTAAAGCCAGCTTTTTTTGGGACCGCATGAACAGAGCTAACCCATTAGCTATCAGAAATGGGATAAATGATCCCATTATCTAATTGTTTTAAAATTTCTGCTTTAACTGCTTCTTGCATGAGTGGGTTAAGCCTGCATTGTCGGTCCCTCCTAGGGGTTGCTTCATCAACTAAATGGATTCTATGTTGCACTATGGTTGGACTTATTCCTTTGATGTCCTTCATCGTCCATCCAATAACTTCCGATGTCTTTTCAGAATAGACATTATGCTGTCCTCTTGTTGCTCACTCAGGTGGGATGCTATGATCACTGGCAAGGTATCCTTTCCACCCAGGTAGGCGTACCTGAGGTGTTCAGGTAAGGCTTTTAGCTCTAGGGAAGGTGTTGCTTCATTGGAGGCAATCTTCGGGCTTTCATTCCTATGATGAGGTACACTTGAGCTGGACGCCCAATCCACTGCTGAATCTATGATCTGGTCAAGATTAAAATGCTCAGCCTCCAGATCAAACTCTGCCTCAGTTTCTATCTCCATGCTTTCCTCATGCTCACTAGTTAGGTTTTTAATAGAATTGACCTCAAACGTCTGATCATTGACATCCCTAGGTTGTCTTCCAAGATTGAAAACATTGACTTCCTTCGTCATGTCTCCAAAGGTCAATCACATGGACCCATTCCTATAGTTGATAATGGCATTGGCTGTAGCAAGGAATAGGTGCCCTAGGATGACTGGAGTTTGAGACCTTAGATTGGACACAGGTTGGGTCTCAATCATAATGAAGTCAACAGGGTAGATGAAATCCCCGACTTGGATAAGGACGTCTGTGATTTCCCCCTTCAGGATCTTCACAGATCAGTCGGATAGCTGAATGGTGACTCGAGTTGGGCTTAGTTCTCCCAACCCAAGTTGCTGGTAAACTGAGAGAGGTAGCAAGTTAATACTTGCTCTCAGGTCAAGAAGTGCTCTACTAATTTCAGTCTGTCCTATGGTGGGACATCCGGAATCCTTGTATTTCATCGGAATGGGACCAGACAAAATTCGCTTATATTAGTTGCCAAGGATACTTTCTTGGGAACATTGGTCTTTCTCTTCTTCGTACACATATCCTTAAGAAATTTGGCATAAACTTGGACTTGTTGGATAGCGTCAAGAAGTGGCACATTCAATTTGACCTGGTTGAACATCTCTAGTATTTTCTCCATGTGCATATTCTTATTATTGTTCCTAAGCCTATTGGGAAAGGGTGCTACAGGCTTATGAACTTGTTCAGTAGCTTTGTCCTCGTCAGATATTTGAGGAGCAGTTTGGGAGGAATTAGGGGTGCTAGCAGAGGTGGAGGCTGGAGTGGGATCAGGATGGACTGTACTTTTCTGTTGGTAGACCTGATTGTCTACCTTCTTTCCAGATCGAAGTGTGTGAACAATATTGCACTGGTTGATCGATGGCTCCTGAATTTCATATGCTTGATTGGAGGTTTTTGGGTTAACTAGTGGCTGACTAGGCAAAGTACCCTTTGGTCTTTCACTTAGGAAGCTAGCTAATTGGCTCATATGTATTTCTAATCTCGATATAGCCTGTGAATGATTGTTCAGAGTTTGTCCCTGATTTTGCATGAAAGCAGCTTGGAACTTCATGAAAGCCTCTATGCTCTCCTCAAATTTACTGATTTTCTTTTCCATTGGTGAGCTTTGGGGGAGAAGATGAAGCTTGACTGGGAAAATTTGGTGGAGGACTGGGATGGTGAAAATTGTTGGAGAAATTAGGCCTAGGAGGATTGTTCTGGGCCCAGGAGAAATTGAGGTGATTCCTCCAACCAGGATTGTATGTTTGCAAGTAGGGATTAGGCGGTGGCCGTGAGTAGGCCGTATTCAGGTGTTCCGGTGGCACTTGCTGGGTATGGAAAATGGGGCACTCTTCAAAGACATTGTTTGGTGTTAGACAGTACTAACAACCCGGATTGTGAATTGGTGATGGGTTGATTTGGTTGATATTGGCTGGCTCTCTTGTCTCTAGAGCCTCGATCCTTCTCATTAGGGTTGCAATCTTAGCCTCGACAGCTATGAATGATTCTAGAGATAGGAGCCCTCCTCTTGAAGCTATAGATTGTGAATTCTTAGGTTTTTCTAAGTCTGGCTCCCATTGCAGGGTTTTCTCAGCTAAATCTTCAAATAAATCCCAACCCTGATTCTCATCCTTCTGCAAGAACCCTCACCGACACATTGTTTCTAACAGGGTCTTTATCTGATAGTCTAGACCATCGTAGAGAATCTGGCATTGACGCCATTTCTCCACGCCATGATAAGGGCACTGATCTAGGAGATCTTTGAATCGCTCAAAGTATCTCCAAATGGTTCGCTTGGCTCTTGCCTAAACTACATGATGTTCTTCGTAATGAGGGCAGTTTTGTGAATTAGGTAGAATTTCTTCAAGAAAGCCTTGACAAAATCATCCCAGGTTGTAACTGAATCTGCTGCCAAGCTGTACAACCATTTCTTCGCTAGGTCCTTTAGGGAAAAGGGATGAAACATAACCTAACGACATCGTCTCCTAGGTGGGATATACGGATCATGAGGCATACTTCTTCAAATTTTCTAACAAAGAAGTATGCGTCCTATGATTCTAAACCATGAAACTTTGCGAGAGTATTGATGAATTGAGGCTTTAATTCAAATTATTTCCATTTGCCTCAGGTAGTTTTATACAAGAAGGTAATGACTGTAGGCTGTCTAAAAAAACAGACAAGCCTTTAAAAGCAGAGATCCAAGCTCAAGACGCGTTGGCTCGACGCCCGCGTCTCAGCATCAGGACGCGTTGGCTCGACGCCCGCGTCTCAGCATCAGGGCGCGTTGGCTCGACACCCGCGTCTCAGCATCAGGGCGCGTTGGCTCGACACCCGCGTCTCAGCATCAGGGCGCGTTGGCTCGACACCCGCGTCTCAGCATCAGGGCGCGTTGGCTCGACACCCGCGTCTCAGCATCAGGACGCGTTGGCTCGATACCCGCGTCTCGGCATCAGGACGCGTTGGCTCGACACCCGCGTCTCAGTTGCAACTACCCGAAATAAGGGGCCAGTCACCGCACATGTAGCGGGAAGTGGCCCCTCATTGTGGAGCGTTTTCAGGGGGGGCACGTTCATCCCCAGGGACCTCTATAAATAGCCCTGTTGGCATCAACACAGACACACACGCATAGAGAGATACACGCACGATCACCGGACGAAGGCATCACCAACAGAGAAGGAGAGAAGACTCTTCAGCAAGCTTACTGTGTACTAGCTGCTCTTTGCCTAGCTCCTCTTCTAGAGTTTTGGTAGACAGAGCCGAGTTACTCTCTCTACCGACCGAAGAGAAGATCCCCGACGGTCCAAACAGTCATCCGGTCAACGGAGAACAAGATTCACTCTCCACCGCCACACGAAGAACCCAGCATTAAACAAAGGGGGATTCAAGACTCAACATCCTCCCTCCCTTGTAACCGGAAAGAAAGGAAAGTCTGGTTGTAATTGTTTCAACTGATTCAAGGAAATATTTTACACCCCGATTCTTCTCACCTAAATCTCCTTCCGGGCACCTACAAGAGATGGCGACTCCGCTGGGGAATCTGATGAACAAGCTGTGGCGCAGGATGATGTTCTCCGTAAGGGGAACATGGTCGAAACGCTCGTTGTCGAGTTCGACCAGGCGAAGTATGAAGAGTTCCTCTCTTCTGGCTCCAAGAGCCCAAAGACCCGCGTCTGCCGCAGGGTCTCAACTGAAAAGCTACCCGAAGCCCAATCTGAGGCTCTGCCGGGTGCCGATGCCCGCTGTGCCAAGACAAGGTCACACGCCAACGCCTCCCAGAAGGCCCGCGTGACCTCAGGCACTGCTGTTGCGATCAACCGCGTCGCACAGAACACACGCGCCAACGCCTCCCAGAAGGCCCGCGTGGTCCCAGGCACCACTGCTGCTACGATCAACTGCGTTGCGCAGAATACCCGTGTCAACGTCTCTCAGGAGACCCGTGTGGTGAACACTCCTGGTTCTGTAAACCAGGAGGTTGTTGGTTTCTCCCCTCCTCCACGACGCAACGGAATGCTGAGCGTCGACAGAGGAGACGCGCGCGTCAACTCCAAGTCGGAACCGTTGGTTGTCTGACCGGGGGTGGACGCGGCGTACAATATGATGCCTTGCCCGCACCTCGTCCAGTGCGTGAGATCCGCGTTTGGCGACCCAAACGCGATACTCCTCAAGTTGAGTCCTCCGAGGACCAACCCATCAAACGCCAGGGTGAAACCTCCGCGTCTTTCCAAACGCAGGAAGCACGCACTCATAAGCGTGGGGCCCAGCAGCCCACTCTCTCTCAAGCAACTCTGCCCAAACGCATCAGGCAGCAACGCGAGACTCGCGCGCGCGTCATACAGCCGCGTTATGAGAGCCGCGTCCCTGAAGTCTGCGTCCAGGCTGAACAGCACATGACTGTCCCCCGTCTTCGACGTTGCGAGACCAGTCTCCTTAATCCCCCTCCCACGGATTTGAGGGATTATTTGACAAGGAAAAGAAGTGCCAATCAAGCCACTTCGTCATACTGCTGTCAACAGCTCATCCATATGCTCTCTGGATGCCATTATGGATCAGGCGTGCACCAGCAGTCCTTAATCAGACAGCTGACCCTGATTCCCCCGTCAGCCAAAAGAAGACGCTCCCACAGAAGGAGAACCTTCTCAGACGTTGAATACCCGGAACTTACTGCAAACATGACTAGCAGAAGTAAGGGAAAACAACCAATGGTTAACTCAGAGGAATCAGACTCTGAGCCGGAGGGGGTGTATCAACACACTCGCACCCGGACGGGGGCCATTCCCCCAATTGACTATAATGCCTTAGCCCGCGGCATTAGAATGGGTGATTCTCACTCCGCTGTAGTGGAGTCGTAGGCTTCAAACTCTTCCGTCGAGAAGGAGGCCTCCGCCTACATGGCAGACACTCCTGAGGAGACGGCCAGGCGTTTAGAACAGACGCAGAAGCGCCAGATGGATATAATCGCCTCTCAACAGAGATCCATTGACTCCCTCAAGCATATGCTTGAGAAATTGCTTGAAGAAAGAGCGAGATCTCCTCCTAGAAGGCCGAAGGGGAAAGGTAGAAAGGGAGGAAGCCCACCCTCCGAACCTTCCGACGAGACACGACGATCTACCTCGGATGTGTCCAAGCCCTCGTCGCAGGCAAGAAGCGACCCAGACCCGGAAAAGGCTCATACTAAAAGAATGAGCCTGCTGGAGCAACGACTCAATGCCCTTGCCAGTCGTAAAGATCTCCAAGAGGCTGGAGTAGTCCGGCCCTATCCGGCCGAGTGGGACTTAGTCCCGTACCCTCCTAAGTTCAAGGCTCCAACTCTCCAAGCATTTGACGGGAAGGGGTCACCCAACCAACACATCTACTACTTCAAATCCCAGACCGGGAATGTAGTAGATAACGACGCTATACTGGCGCGACTGTTCATAGGCACCCTGAAAGGGTTGGCCTTTGAATGGTTCATGAAGCTCCCAGAAGGTTCAATCAAGAACTGGAGTGACTTGGAGAAGCTGTTTCTGACACGCTTCTTCGAAGATGATTCGGAAGTGACAATGCCCACCCTTTTAGCTACCAAACAGCGAAAGGGAGAGTCCGTTAAGTCTTTCGTAGAAAGATTTCGGAACGTGGCACTCCGATGTCCAAGCGGCATGACCCAGGCCACCCTGGTGGAAACATGTCGTCATAATCTCCAGACCTCACTCCTTGCTCAAATAGGAGTTGCTGAAAGCCGCACCTGGAAACAATTAGTCCAGCAAGGTGAACAGGCTGAGGAGATTGTCGCCCGCGTCCGAGCGGAGGAAGGCAAGCCGCGGCCGGAAAGGTCAACAAGGCGTGCACCGGCACCAGACACATCCCTCCAAACAAAGCGGAAGGATAATTTGGCAACAGAGACCAAATCTCCCGCCAAACCTCAAACAGGCAAGGCGAGTGGCTCTTCAAGCCAGCCACGCCCCAACAAGCAGTATTCCTTCAAGGAGGAACATGTCGATTCGCTCTTCAAGCTACTCAACAAGAGCAATCGACTGAAGCTCCCTGAAGTTAGACGCCCAGAGGAAGTCGGCAAGACCGACAATCCCAACTACTGTATGTACCACAGAATGTTGGGACATCCTACCAAAAGCTGCTATGTCTTCAAGGACATCCTCCAGGCTCTGATTGACGTGGAAGTGTTAAAACTCCGACCAGAGCAGAAGAAAGTGACGGCCAACGTGACGTCAGTTCTCCAGTTCGGGAGACAACCTCCTACACCTGCAGGGGTAACTCCTATTCCAAGGGGAGAATTAAGAGTGGTCAACACAGACCCTCACCAGCAACAGGAGAAGGGCTTGCTAGCCGTCCCTACACCTCGGGGGGAAACCATGTGGGTCCACCCTGACCTCGTCGATGAACAACAATGGACTACTGTGACCAACAGAAAGTCCAAAGGCAAGGCAAAAGCTTCATCGTGCCATGTGATCTGCGCTTCGTCTCGAGAAGCGGATACTGATGTTCCCTCGTTGACTGACTCAGAAGAGGAAACAATAGTCCTGGCCGCAGAGCCCAGCCAACCGACGGCGGGGACCCGTTCAGGACAGGCATACTTGAAGCAGTACGGCGAGACGGCAGCGGCTCCTCCGCAACCAGCCGTAGAACCAGCCAAGCCCTCCACAAAACCACCTGTGGAGAAACAGAAAGAAACCCGATTTTCTCGGGTTCTTTCAAAAGGTGCAGCGGAAGGATCCTCGACACCTTACCGCTTCGATGTCTTGGCTCAACTAGCCAACATCCCGGCACGCATCACCTTGTATGAACTCCTGAGGCTATCAAAGTCAACCAGAGAGGCTCTACAAGAAGCTTTGGCAAATGCTGAGGTCTTCATGACCCGCGTGCCAAGGGAGGAAGATGTAGAGGATTGCCTCCACGCCTCCCCAAATGCTCCCTGCATCACCTTCACAACAGACGACATGCAGGTTAAAGGGAAGCATGACCGACCCCTATACTTCACAGGATATATCGGGTCGTCCGAGGTAAATCGCATCCATGTAGACCCAGGGTCCGCGCTGAGTATCATACCTCGCCGAGTCATGCAATTTCTGGGCATTCCTACCCATCGTCTGAGCCCTACCCAGACAACTATTTACGGGTTTAATGCCAATAGCTCCCGTCCGATGGGGAAGATCAAGCTCAAATGCCAGATCGGGAGCCTCAAGTCGGAAGTGACATGCTACGTCATTGACGCTGACACTTCCTACAACCTGTTGCTGGGACGACCATGGATTCACCGTAATTCCATCGTTCCCTCCACTCTCCACCAAGTCATGAAATACATTGACGAGAGTGGACAAGTTCGAACGTTGATTGCCGAAAGGCATCCGTTTAAAGGGGTTGAAAATTATTTCACGGACTCCCTCCTATATTAGGATCCTGAGGAGACTAATGAAACCCCGCAACCAGAGGAGCTAGACTCTGGTAATGAGGCTGACATTGAGCCTGAGAACGAAGAGTGCCTGTGGGAGTTGGAACCCCTTGTAAAGAGCACTAATAAGCTCGATGTTGATAACACCACCGACGATGCGGGTGGTTGGTACATTAATGAAGATTTAGATTTTGCGTATTTTCCCGTGTATGTTTCCGATTCAATACCGTCGGATACTACTACCGACGTGGACGATGACCTCTGGTCGGCAATGGATGCTTTGACATCTTTGCATGTACCGGTGAAATCATCCTTCGGGACATACCAAGATAATGGTAATGCGCAAGAATCTATATTTATGGTTCCAGCCAGACGAAAAGGTCAAAGACCAATACTTTTTGGCCGAATCTCGTCTGAACCGATGCGTCACGAAGAGTCGGAAGGCGAGGATGAATCCCCTCAGTTCGATCATTATGAACCAAAAGCACTCAAGATGATGAAGTGCATGGGATATGACCTAACCAACAGGCCCGGATTAAACTTCGGTAAAGGAAGGAGAACGCTGCTCCGGTCCTTTGTGCCAAAAGGGAAAGCACCTGATTATTATCATCAGACGCGCTGGGGGTTGGGCTATGTATCAACTCCAGTCCCATCAGCCTCTGATTCTCGAGAGTCGTCAGGTCACGATTGCTCTTCAGACACGTCATCGTGGGAGTCAGATGTCAGTGTCGGCAACATCTTCAAAGGGCTTTCAGTAAACATGGTTTCAACAGGCCATCTGAAGATGAAGATGAAGAAATGATCCAAGCTGATACAGATCCATGGATCAAACATTTAAATGCTCTTTGGGATACCCGCTTTGAACAGCGTGAGCCACCCACAGAAGACAAGGTTGTTCAGATCAACCTAGGAGATGAGGCCAACCCCAAGCCCATTTTCATAAGTGACGGCTTGTCACCTTCGGAAAAGGAGGATCTAATATCTCTTGTACAAGAGTATATAGACGTCTTCGCCTGGAATTATGAGGACATGCCTGGGCTTAATCCTCAAGTGGCTATGCATCGCCTCAACATCAATCCGGACATGAAGCCTGTTAAACAACAGCAGCGACGGTTCCGTCCAGAGATATTGGAGGCAATTCAATCAGAAGTCAGAAAGCTTATTGATTCTGGCTTCATCAGGGAGGAACAGCATCCCGACTGGGTAGCCAACATCGTCCCCGTCACCAAGAAGAATGGGAAGATCCGGATCTGCATCGACTTCGTGATCTAAACGAGGCCTGCCCCAAAGACGAATTCCCATTGCCAATCACGGATGTCATGATTGACAATACTTGTGGATTCGAGCGAATGTCCTTTATGGATGGGTTCTCAGGATACAATCAAATCAAGATGTATCCCGATGACGAAAAGCACACCTCCTTCAGGATACCTCTAGGGGTATATTGCTACACCGTCATGCCCTTCGGACTGAAGAATGCAGGGGCAACATACCAAAGGGCTATGAATGCCATTTTCCATCAGCAGATACGCAAAATGGTGGAATGTTATGTCGATGACATCGCGGTGAAAAGTCGTATTAAAGGAGATCACATAGCTGATCTGAAGGTGGTCTTCGACATCATGCAGGCTCATCAATTGAAGATGAATCCCACCAAGTCCTTCCTGGGGGTAGCCAGTGGCAAATTCCTAGGGTTTGTTGTGACTTCCACCGGAATCCATTTGGACCCGGAAAAGATCCGCGCTATCCAGGAGATGCAACCCCCGAGAAGCCTCAAGGAGCTCAGGGGATTACAAGGACGATTGGCATACATCCGCAGGTTCATATCCAACCTTTCTGGGAGATGCCAACCCTTCACCAAGCTGATGAAAAAGGGCGTTTCATTCATTTGGGACGACGCTTGTCAAAAAGCATTTGAGGAGATCAAACACTACCTCACCCAACCACCAGTTCTTGCAGCTCCGGTGTCCGGAAAGCCTTTCTTGGTATATGTTCGAGCAATGGATCATTCCCTGGGAGCTCTACTAGCTCAGAATGATGATCAAGGACGAGAACAAGCAATCTACTACCTAAGTAGGACAATGGTCGGAGCCGAACATCGGTACAACCCGATCGAGAAGGAATGTTTGGCACTAGTGTTCGCCATTCAGAAAATGCGACACTATCTGGTAGGCCAGACTATAAATGTCATATCAAAAGTCAATCCTTTGAGGTTACTTATGACAAAGCCTTCTTCACTAAATGGCCGGCTGGCAAAATGGGCCATGTTGCTATCCCAGTATGATATGCACTTCCTGTCGCAGAAAGCCATTAAGGGACAAGCGGTGGCGGACTTCCTAGCTGAGCACCCAGATCCAAGGGCAGCCAAACTCTATGAAGATCTCCCAGACGAGGTCGCCGAAGTTTGCCTGACTCAGACGTTGTTCGAAGGGCAAGTGTGGCAACTTTTCTTCGATGGAGCATCAAGAACAAGCCCAAAGGGACACTCAGTAGCGGGGGTGGGAGTAGTACTCGTCTCCCCACAAAATTATGTGATTCCCCGAGCTATCTCGTTAACCGAGCCCTGCTCCAACAATGTGGCGGAATACAACGCTCTTTTGATCGGGATGCAATTCGCCGATGAGATTGGCGTTAAAAATCTCGAGGCGTACGGTGATTCTAAACTCATCGTCAGCTAAGTTCGCGGAGAGTATGAGGTCAGACATGAAGATCTGGTACCCTATTACAATGCGACAATCCACATGGCCGAGAGGTTTTCAAACTTCTACATCGACCATGTACCGCGCAGGCAAAATGCGCATGCAGATGCACTTGCATCCCTTGCTGCCTCCTTAGCCCTTCCACCTGGAGCAATGGAGAAAGTATTCGTCTATAGCCATGACTTATACTGTCCAAAAATTTCACTCGGAGACTGCCCAGGGTCAACGGGAGATCATCACGACAAGGAAACACTTGAAGTGTCAACCAGTCTAGAGCCTAGAGACTGGCGATTCCCCTACATTGATTTTGTCTTATACGGCATCTTGCCTGAAGACGCCAAGGAGGCGGCTGCCATCCGAAGGAAAGCCCCCAAATTTACTATAATGCGATTTCGCGAACATTGTATCGTCGATCGCATGACGGGATCCTGCTCCGATGCCTCTCATCAAAAGAAGCCCAAGGAATATTGAAAGAAGCCCACGATGGTACTTGTGGAGCTCATCAACCTGGCCCGAAATTGGCACATCGACTCCAAAGGTTGGGTTACTATTGGCCCAAGATGATCGCCGATGCTGTCGCTTATGCTAAGAGATGTCACGCCTGCCAAATACACGGCGATTTCATCCATCAAGCACCAGGGTACCTCCACTCTACGACCTCTACTTGGCCGTTTGAAATGTGGGGGATGGACGTGGTTGGCCCTATCAGCCCACCATCATCGAAAGGACATCGGTTCATTCTAACGATAACCGATTACTTCTCAAAGTGGGCCGAAGCTATCCCTTTGAAAGAGGTAAAATCTTCTAACGTGATCAAGTTCGTGAAACATCACGTTATTTACCGCTTCGGTGTGCCTCGGCGTATCATCCATGACAATGGACCCCAGTTCATCAGCCAGGCTTTCCAGAGATTCTGCGCGAAGTTCAGAATCCAGAGTGTGTCCTCAACGGCATACTATCCTGCTGCTAACGGTCTTGCAGAAGCCTTCAACAAGACTATTGGCAAGCTTCTCAAGAAATTTGTCTCGAAAAGTCAACGGGACTGGGACGACAAGTTGGGTGAATGCTTATGGGCCTACCGCACAACGGTGCGAACCCCAACTAAAGCCACGCCATTTTCCTTGGTATACGGATGCGAAGCCGTCCTTCCACTGGAAATCCAAATTCCATCTCTACGCGTCGCCTTGACAGCGGAGATGACGACAGAGGAGAAGCATCGACAGCGACTCCAGGAACTGGAGGCTTTAGACGACAAGCGCCTGCAAGCCCAACAGCAAATCGAGCTCTACCAAGCTCGAATCACCAGAGCCTTCAACAAGAAAGTTAAAGTACGAACCTTCAAGAAAGGCGATCTTGTCTTAGCCGTCAGAAGACCCATGGTGATGACGCACAAGACAAAAGGAAAATTCCAACCCAAATGGGAAGGACCGTTTGTGGTAGAGTCAGTCTACTCAAATGGATCATATCGCCTCATAACTTCGAATGGCGATACACTCATGATGCCAATCAATGGCAAATTCTTGAAGAAATACTATCCCTAGATAGTATTCTTCCACTGGTCAAGTTAAAAATACACCTCTGATCAGAAACATCCGACGCCTCCGATGGCTAAGGATAGAGGAAAATGTTGGCTTCTAAGCCCAACATAAGCTTCGACAACTCATCATGCTGAGGGGAATAGCATGGCTAGCCCAACTCAAACGGTAGTTGGTAAAGGCATCTCAAATCCGTTGATAGCTGAGGGTTTGCTAAAAATCCTAAGTGGACTTGAGTCCACTCTTTCCTCCAAAATCCCTTACCAATTCTCATCCATAGAATGGTAGGACCACAAAATGCAATCATTACTACGTTAACACTATACCTCTGGTAATGAATACTCTTTGTCGAGTATAAACTTTGCTTGTTAACTCTGCATAGAGTAACAAACTCTCAAATTTGCCAAGTTAACACTATACCTCTGGCATTTCAAATTCCACTTGTCAATTCTCATCAATAGAATGACAGGTCCTCAAATTGCTATTATCACGAGCCAATTCTTGTCAAGTTAACATTACGCCTCTGACAAACTACTGTTTAAGTTAACATTACACCTCTAAGCAGTACATCGAGTGCCTGTCAAGTTAATATCACACCTCTGATAGTCACCTTTCTTCAGACTTCCGTATCGAAGCTGAAATGGACGATGCCAAGTTAACAATACACCTCTAGCATCTGAATCATCGCTAAGTTCAACAATACACCTCTGGCCATGACCTTTCCTCGACTTCCTTGTTCAAGACGAGATGAATGATGCCAAGTTAACACTACACCTCTAGCATCCGAGTCATCGCTAAGTTCAACAATACACCTATGGCCATGACCGTTCCTCGACTTCCTCGTCTAAGTCGAGATGACCAATGCTAAGTTCAACATCACACCTCTAGCATTACCTCACTGTTAAGTTAAACATTACACCTATGACAGTGACATTCTGAGTTAAGTTAATATCACACCTCTGACTTACATCCTTGTCAAGTTAACATTACACTTCTGACAGGACTACTTCTAAACCGTTAAGTTAATATCACACCTCTAACGGTAAAAACCTTTCTAGATTCCCCGCAAGTCTAGTCTCATTTGATACTCTCCCCGACAGAGTATCAAGTTCATTTAGAAACATTGTTGGTTAACATTACACCGTTAACAATGTTTCCGTCAAACTCCCCAGCTGATCTTAAATCAAGTTAATCCCAAATCCTTGATAAAAGTTCATCTTCCCTGGGGGTACGAACTCCACTTGTCACTTTCTTTTACAAAGTGGCAGGTCCACCAAAAAATCATCCCATCCCTGTCAAGTTAATATCACACCTCTGACAGTATCATGAAAACTCCTGAAATAGGATCTTTCCTTACAAATCTTGACTTATTAAGATTACTACTATAAATTTTGATAAGGTCAAAAGATTCCTTGCTTCTACGTGTCTAACTGAAGACAAAAAGTTAAGACAATGAAGGAGGCAAAAAGAAAAGTGTCACTTTTATTTATATATCCAAGCATATGAAAGTGATACAAAACGCCCTCTTATACAATAAGATGAGTGTTACAATTAAGGAGTACAAAGAAGTCCCTCTCTCTCTCAGAGGCCGTACTCACTCCTTGAAACCGCGTCTGATCCCAGGTGCACAATTGGAGCCGATTGCGCCATGGCGATGACGCAAAAATCGAAAGCGCCCTAGCTGACTAAGCTAAGAGCAATGGTGTTCTTGAGGTCCAGCGGCAGCAGAAAATCCTGCAACCCTTCATTCATCACCATCCCTTTCCCCAGCAGGCCATCCAACGGAGTGTCCTTGATGTCACTTCTGGAGTAGGGAGAGGAAGAGGATCTTTCCGCCACCGTAACCGCCGGAACCTCCTCGCCGTCATACCTGACCTGACCATCTCTTGCCATCAGACATGGTTGGTGCAGAAGATCTGAAGAGACCTTGGCGAGATTTGGGTCCTCGTCGGAGATATAATTTACTCTCTTACAAACGACGAGGACCATAATTTACTCTCTTACAAACGAACATTGAGCAAGTTCGCCCGCCGATATATTCTTTCCGGGGCCCAGCAAACCTGAAAAAGGACGAGCAAGCCTACCTGCAAAGAATAAACAAGAGAGTTAGAAAATCTGGAACTTAGTACATTTCGACAAAGGAAACTAAGTGACAGACGCGGCAGTTATTGAAGACTTCAGACGCGGGAACAACCCGCATGGTCAAACCACCGCGTCGGCAGAAACAGACGCGAGTCAAAACTGTGCCACGCACAGGATTCAAACGCGGCCTCAGTTTGCACCCGCGCTTAATGCACAAGACGCGAAAAACTTCAGAACGCCGAAAATTGCCATCTCTCTGTTGGGTGAACAGGAGTTGCAAGATTCAGGTCTGAAACGCGCCAAGGCAATGGCCATGAGCAAAGCCAGCGTCAAGAGCCCGCGTTCAGAGAAGTTCAAGTCACCGGCACAAATTCCAGAATAGGAATGCACCAGGATTTCATTCAGATGGCTATGCCAAAGTACAGGCTATGGACATCATCGGGGTGACATACCAGCAGAGGCCCCTGTCCAGAGTTGGCCACTCTGCATCCAAACGCGGGCGTGCAAGATGATCCGAGAGAGGATTCCTTCTGAAGAGACCAAACAGAAGCATGAGAGCTCTGGGTCATCTTCATCCACGGGGTCACCTTCACCCATGAAGACGGTTCTCTGAAAGATAACTCAAAGCGTGGTCTCTCAGAGCAAACAAAAGAAAACAATCCAAGTTTGGGTTATTGAAAAGGGGGCACACCCTATTTATAGGCAATTTTCAACAACTGCCATTAATGGTGCGTCAATCGGAACCGTCGCGCACGACTGTCAAAGCCCAATCAAAAACGGACGCGTGGAACGCTGCTTTGGAAACCGTCGAAGTGTGCCGGTTTTTCAACCGCCAGCGTCGGTTCTGCATGCAAGAGCATTAACGCCTAAATCCATTGAGAGGCCGACGCGTGGACAACTGCCTTGGGAAGCAACGGATGACCCGGAACCCTAATCGACAGTGAAGACGTGACGTTCAAAGATCTCCTAAAATCTTTTAAGTCAGATTGCATTAAACGCAGTTGGGAAAGCCGCGTCCCTTGAGCAACAAGGCTGCGTCTCTCGTGTCTGCTCGACCCGCGTCTTTCTTAGCAAGACAGATTCGCGTTATTCAGAACCGCGTTTTGCCTGGTGATTGACGCCGCGTATCATCAAAAGGACTTAGCGAAATCTAAGTTCCTGTAAAATGATGACCGCGTTCCAATTTGTGATTAATGCTGCGCGAAATATCAGTTCCTATGAAATGATGACCGCGTTCCACCCCGTGATTAACGCTGCGTCTCATTCCTATAGACTGATGACCGCGTCTCACTATGTGGATCAATGCCGCGTCTCGTCGAGTAACTCGGAGTCAACGCCGCATTTTATTGAAAGAACTTGGTCTTACCTAAGTTCAGTATTCACAACCAGTGATCAGGAAGTTGGATTCACCCACAGCTAAACAAAGAAGGTGGAGCCAAAAACTTCACAAAAGCTTTTATTATATCAAAAAATGGTAAAAGTGGATACAAACACTCTTGATAAATAGAGTGTCCTTTTTCTTTACAAAAAGAAAAAGAAAAGAAGGCTAAATGTCCTGGTTCGCCAAGGAACGGATTTGTTCCTTGAGGCGGTGAATCTCGTGTTGGCGCGTCCTTTCGGCTTCCATAATAGCCCGGTCCCGCAGCTCCTCTTCAGATAAGAAATTTCTTGCGGCCAGCTCCGCTCGCAGAGATTCCACCCTGGAAGAATGCAGAGATAGACTCTCTTCAGCTCGCGCCTTAGCCGCCTGTTGCTCCGCAAGCTCCTCTTTGATGGTAACAAGCTTCTTCTCATTGATTGCAAGCACAGCTTCTGCCTTGGCAATGGTGTCCCGAGCTTTGGCAATGGTGTCCCGAGCGCTGAGGATGACGTGCTCCGTGCTCCGCATGACAATCTCGGATTCCCTTGAATTGTCAGTCAGTTTTTGACATTCAGCCTGGGAATATTCGAGGCTGCGGATCTCTGCATCTATTCGTGCCTCTGCCTCCTGTCGCTCTTGTTCTTGAGCAGCTAAGAGCCGGGTTAGGGTGGCCTGGGCCTCACTAGAAGAGCTGGCATCTTCCAAAGACTTCAGCTCATGCAGATCATCTCCCAGTTGCTCCACCACCCGCAGACACGCCTGGGCAAGTGAAGGGCCTCCGGTTAATTCGACGTTCTCGGCCAGATTCCTGAGAAGCGTCTGGGCAAAAGCGAAGGAGCTGCTTCCACGTAAGATGAGATCAATACATGATCCCATCGAAGCAAAGAATTGCTGCACCATCTGGCGTGCGAGTTCCCCCATATCGTCACCACCTGGGAAGCTTCCCGACCCCTTTTCTGTCACGGGATAAGGGATATAAGGCGGATCTTTTCGCACAAGAGTTGTGCTGACCACCGATACGGCTAGAACAGAAGCAGCCTCGGGCACTTCTGGAGGTGTTATCTCGGCAGGAACCTCCACAGCTAATGATGGAGTAGCAAGCGCAACCTCCTCAGAAGCTTCAGCCGAGACTTGAGCTGTGTGGCCTCTTAGAAGGGTACCGACCGCTGGACTCTCCACCTGAGCCCCCTCAGTCCTCTCTGCAAGTTATTGTGACATTAGCCACAAAGGAGAAAAGCGAAACATTCAAAATATCAGAACTTCCTTACCATCTGGGAGGCCCAGAGATGCCGAATCCTTGGGCAAATCTTGCGGAGTGGAAGTCTCCCTGGCTCCAATGGTAACCCCTTCATCCTGCAGAGTGGGTTCTTCCCCGGCCTTAGGGGTTGCCTCCTCTTCCGGCAAAGGAGAAACCTCCCCGGCATCAGTAATTGCCCCCGCTGGAGTTATCTCGGCAACCAAAGCCGTGACCCCTTCTGGCTGGGTCAACTCTTGTACCATTTCCTCGATCTGCGAGGAGGGTGCAGCCTCGACATTCTCAGCCAATCCTACAATATAAAAAGGGAGAATGTTAAAGCCTCCTCTTCAAAACTAAAAAGGGAAATTAGGTCAAAAGATGGAAAGAGTACCTTCAGCAGGGATAATCGCTAGCGGTGATACAGTCGATGGCTCACCCTCATATTGTTCCTCCTCCGAGATGTGGAAGAATTTGCTCTGATCAGGAAGAGCGAGTTCATCGCCATAGTCGATCTCGTCTTCAAAGGCGCTTTCCCCCGATAACGAAGAAGACGACAGCGCAACACGAGGAAGCTCCGCAACAGGAGCCTTACCTCAAATTACCCCAGTGGTAGGACTAGGGTCGACTGCCCTAAGACTGGAAATGAAGACGCTAGGAGACCCCGGCTGCTGTGCCTCGTCTCTCCCTTCATGAGCAGAAGAAGGCTCGGGTTGAGCTGAGATGCCTGCAATCTCAACATCCCCTCCAGTCATTATGTCGACCTCCAGTGACTCGTCCTCTTCGGCGGTGGTGGACTCGTCAACAAGCTCCCCTTCCTCCACGGTCTTGCTGTGCGACCTAGGAGCACGGACCAAGCTTGGGAAATCTTCATCTTCTGGCGGTTCCTCAACTCTAACAGGGACATCTTCAGGAGGAGCCACAACTCCAGCAGAGATGTCTCCGGATTGAGAGACTTCAGCCGTTAAGTCCCTCCGAGCCTTCTTTGGGGCAGACTCAGCAATAGAAGCAGAGCGTCGACGACGCTTGCTCACCACCTGCTTAGACCTCCTTGCCCGCGGCTCCTCCCTCGTGGCTGGTGGCTCCGCCCTTGTCACTCGTGGCTCTGCCCTTGCCGGTCGCGACTCCGCCCTCACTGCTGGGGGCTCCCTCCTCGATCGTCTCCCAACCTCCTTCTGAGCCTTCAGGTACTGGTTGATGAGTTTCGTCTGTTTACCAGACTCCGACCTCGCCTCGAGATCTGCATTGATGCTCTCAATACATGAGAACTCCGGAACAAAATCTGGTGTCTGGTTGGCTTGGGAGTACCAAGTGCAGAAACTGAAGCTCGTACGGCACTTGGGCCCCTCGATAGGTAGACGGAATGTTGCTCCCGTCCCTCCGACCACACTGTAGTACCAGGCCCGAGCACCTTCAAACAGATTGCCTTCGAAGGCAAGTTGAGTATTGGGATTGCCGATGTAGAGTTGATCGTAGCCGAACTGTCGGGCGAATCGACTCGGCATATACGGCTCAATAGTGCATGAAGTCCCTTGCCGGAACAGCACATATCCTGACCGGATGTTGATCAACCACCAGAAGAGTCCCGCAGACAGTTGCGAGAAGCCATCCCGGCCAGCAACATCAGCAGACAGCTCCCCGAGAGCTACACCAGGAATCTCTGGAGAGCAGCGATTGAGCTGGTAATTCGTGGCGATTGATAGACGCTTCCGAACATAATAGATGTAGGCGTCACACCATTCCGAACGTTCCAGCCGCTGCACAAATGGGACATGACCCGCACCCCCACGCGCCGCCGTCATCAAGGAAGGGCAGTGCATCACATACCAAGCCATGAGGTACGTGTAAGGCAGCTCGATCTGAGGGTTGGGACGCTTCACCATTGGATTCCCCTCTGAGTCAACATATGGCTTTCCATGGGAATCAACAGTTTTCGGGGGTTCGCAGAAACTTTTGGTTAACGCCCGCAGCCCGCTCTGAATGCCAGCCGCTACGGCCGGAAGAAGGGATATGGGGCTGCCATGAGCCAGGAGCACCGCCGGGTATACCACGTCGGCAACAATAACTTCGTGTGGCAGCGTGGGCACCACACATCTCTTCAGCCACAACATCAGGAAGCCCGCCAACAGTGCGCGATCAGAGATGGGAGTCCGGGCTTGATGGTGAAAGCTTTCAAAGACTAAGTCAGGGTCGAAACCGTCCTCGTTCGACTCCGTGGTGTAGAAGCTGTTCGGAGCTTGGTCGATCCTGTCTTCAATTTCCCTATCGGAGCTGGGAGCCAGTCGGATTATCGGGAGGTCTTTCTTGTGGACATTGTTGAACAGATAACAAGCCCAAGACAACTGCTTGACTCCTCCTGACCTCCAGGCAGTTATCTGGCCGCAGATGTGGAAGTGGCACATCACCTCCCAGTAGGTCTCATATATTGCGGGAAACTCTTTTTCCAAAAAGTGGAGCTCCTTAGTGGTAGGGACATATTCCTCATAAGGAATGTCCCCTGACGCCAGCCCCGAAACCTCATGCAGCTCGTGCAGCGCCAGGCCCATCTCTCCAACCGGGTGAAGAATGTCCCCGTCAGAGAGTTATATCGCTCCAGGACTCCGAAGAAATTATGAGAGCTTGGTGGGATACCCCACTGCACGGCCCTGATTGCTGGGTACAATCCCACACGCTCTAGCAGCTCCTTGAGTTCGATAAGGACGAAACCCACCATTCTGCCCCACCAAATATTCCCCGTAGAATGGATCCACCCATGCGCACGGAACTCGGTAGGATAGTCACCCTCCGCTTCCATAAACGAGTTAAGGAAGGTAGCGGCAAGCTGTGGTATCTCCCCGACCGGAACATCGGACTTGCGCGACGCGGGGAACAGGCCGACGACCGACCTGTCATGACTATCATAGCGGTGTACCTTCTGGAAGCTCAAGGCACCGAGCGTGATCTCAGGGACATATTGGGAAACATCCCATTCCATCTTCCGAGGGATGGACATGTGTTGGAAGTAGGACAACGGGAACATCCTCTCCATATCCGGAAGAAACAATCTTCCATCCTTTATCTGACGGAGCCATTTGTAAGTTCCTTCAGACACGCGACGGCCGTCGTCATGGACGTGATCCCCGAAGAAGAAGGCAGGCTTCTCCAGCCTGACACCATCATCCGTTTTGAATGCGGCATCGGTCATAAGCGCCCGAAGGTTCTCCTGTCAACATTGGAGAGCCTCTCCCTGCGATCTGGCGACTGGTCAGCAGTCACTGGGACACTCATTCTTTGCACGAAGGTCAAGCCCCGGTCGGCGCCTCCTACATGACCAAAGTGGTGTATCTTGGCGAGCGAGCCAGGAATATGTCGCACTGCAAAAGAAAAGGACACTTAGTCAGATACTTCATTAAAAGCAAGGAAAAATGCTAAGTGTTCATGACCCAAACGCAGAAGAGAAACTGGACGCAGGAATTATCAAAATTCGCGTCCAGACCTGCGAATCTGCGTCCAAACGCAGAAGAGATACTGGGCGCAGAAGTTATCAAAACCCGCGTCCAGATCTGCAAATCCGCGTCAAGTGGCACAGAACGCAAGGATCAAATCCGCGTTCTGCAAACCAAGACCGCGTCCAGATCCTTCACAGTTAGAAAATCTCCAAGTGAAGGACCCGAAGTGCAGAGTTCACTGGCGTTGGGTCATCAAACCCGCGCCTCGGTTATCAACTCAAAGACCGCGTCCGAGACTGCGTCTGAGAATCAAACCGGTTCATATTCTGTGTTAAGAGTTTTTTTTAGGGTTCTCTAAAATTCCCAGTAACGGTGAAGCTTAGCCAAAATGGCATCTTTACCTCGGAAAACATCCTGCACGGAGGAAGCGCCCCCTTGGGCCTCGGCAATGGTCGCCTTGGAGGACGACGCGGTCGGCTTGGCCTTGGGTGCCATTGGTGATCGGAGGTCAATGAAGAAGATGAGCAGTAATGAGAAGAAGAACTCTCTTAAATCTCTGAGTAAGCGCGTTCGGAGAAGAAGACAAATCCCTCTAACTGTGGCCTTTTATAGGCACAAAGATTCGCGAAGATACGCGGTGTGTGGCCCGATAGACGCTGCAGCGAGTCGCCACGTGACGCGTGTAACCAGATCATTTCTGAACAGAGAAGATCATGCGTCGTGACCCCACCGCGAGTCATCATTCGACACGTGGAGCAGTTCATTTAATGAACCGGGAAATCTGCACGCCTAACGGAGAAAACCTCTCCGATTCCCCGGGCCAGCTGGCGGCGTAATCATGACATGGCACAGATTCGCGCCCAAAGAACGCGCCTCTCCGATGGACATGCCCCGTCAGCATCACCATAAATGCACCCAGAAAGTCGCGTTGTGTCCAGAAAATCGCGTCTGCATCCAATAGACGCGTCTCTCTAAAATTCGCGTCCTCCCAAGCAGGCTAAACATCGCGTCTACCTCATGGAATATTAGTCGCGTTCCTATCACCAAAAAGACGCACCCCATGGCAGTCGCGTCTTTAAGGCAGTCTCTGCTTTTCAAAAAGAACCTGCGTTCGGCTTCTGCAAATCAGTTCAACAGTACACTGGCACAAGCAGAAGGCCAACCACTCCTGGTCAAAAGCGCACTCGTGACAGACTAAAAGCGATCGGGGAGGTTTAGACTGTGTATCTAGACACTCAACACGATCAACTCTGATGGCTTCAAAGAGTTCAACAGTACACTCACAAAGGCCAACTCCAGATAAGATCAACCCGGAGCATTAATAGTCCAGTCATAAAGGCGAACGCGGCTAAAATCCAAAGTATTCCGAAATCCGTCCCATTTCACTGCGGAATATCGAAAACTTTGGAGGGGGTTCTGTAGGCTGTCTAAAAAACAGACAAGCCTTTAAAAGCAGAGATCCAAGCTCAAGACGCGTTGGCTCGACGCCCGCGTCTCAGCATCAGGACGCGTTGGCTCGACGCCCGCGTCTCAGCATCAGGGCGCGTTGGCTCGACACCCGCGTCTCAGCATCAGGGCGCGTTGGCTCGACACCCGCGTCTCAGCATCAGGGCGCGTTGGCTCGACACCCGCGTCTCAGCATCAGGGCGCGTTGGCTCGACACCCGCGTCTCAGCATCAGGACGCGTTGGCTCGATCCCGCGTCTCGGCATCAGGACGCGTTGGCTCGACACCCGCGTCTCAGTTGCAACTACCCGAAATAAGGGGCCAGTCACCGCACATGTAGCGGGAAGTGGCCCCTCATTGTGGAGCGTTTTCAGGGGGGCACGTTCATCCCCAGGGACCTCTATAAATAGCCCTGTTGGCATCAACACAGACACACACGCATAGAGAGATACACGCACAATCACCGGACGAAGGCATCACCAACAGAGAAGGAGAGAAGACTCTTCAGCAAGCTTACTGTGTACTAGCTGCTCTTTGCCTAGCTCCTCTTCTAGAGTTTTGGTAGACAGAGCCGAGTTACTCTCTCTACCGACCGAAGAGAAGATCTCCGACGGTCCAAACAGTCATCCGTCAACGGAGAACAAGATTCACTCTCCACCGCCACACGAAGAACCCAGCATTAAACAAAGGGGGGATTCAAGACTCAACATCCTCCCTCCCTTGTAACCGAAAGAAAGGAAAGTCTGGTTGTAATTGTTTCAACTGATTCAAGGAAATATTTTACACCCCGATTCTTCTCACCTAAATCTCCTTCCGGGCACCTACAATGACGTTCTGATCAGGTAAAATCTGTCCTGAAGTGACGCCATCATAGGTTCTGGACGCAAGGGTAGGAAGTGTTTCTGGTTAATCTAGAAGATAACAAGACTCTCACCCACTCTTGCGTGCAGCACACCACAAACAACGTAAACACAAATAAATAAAGATAAAATAAACAAACAAAAAAAAGAAAAACTACTACAAGCCTTAGTCTAAGGTACCTGGTCCTAGACGACTCCTACTGGTCGATTCTCCGGGGAGGTTGTTGCAGGAACTCGACTACAAGCTAATCGGCCAGCGAAGGGCAAAGCTCGGGGGAGGTATCCGGCGTGAGCCACGGGCCTAAATATGCCAACCACGGAGCTTTCGAGGCTTTGCCTCTCAATCCGCTTTCCTTAGACACCGATTTTGTAGGAGTATAGTTCTTACAATTTTCAACATCGGTTAATCTCTTAGTGAGTCCGAGATGTCCAGGCCAGCGTCTATTGATTTTTAGTTAAGGCTTGGGAAAGTGTGAGTGCACTTGGAGATAATTTTTGGGCTAAGGAAGGGTGATGAAATCCCTACCTTATCTTATTTATTTGAGTTTTGCCCTTAAGTCATTGTGCAACTGTACAGTTTTATTCACAACAAGGTATCAAAGCGATAAATCACTCCAAAATGCTAAAATGCTGTCTTATTCTATATGAATGCACACGTACCTTTCCTCCACCACTCTTCACAGAATTGAATGAATTAAAATAGACACGTGCTCTAAATGCAAAAGTCTAATCCAAATTTCATTAAGCAACAAGTGAATTTCTGTTGATTATTACACATGCATAGGGTGAAGCATTCAATTAAACTAAAAAAATTTAGAAAGCATTTTTTAGCGGCTTTCGGCAACCCTGCAAACGAGTTTTTTAGTACTTCAATCGAAAAACTCGCTTTTATACGAATTTTTTCAAGGGCAAATGAATCCTCGCGCATTGTC